>CM044116.1:9049962-9155556 GCA_024174645.1 Lemna minuta
CCATAATGAACTAATGTACTAAGAAATTCTTCTTTTGTTTCAAGAAGTTGAGCTAACATATTGTCTCAAGGCTTTGAGTAGCTAATATACGTGTTTGAATCTCTGTACATGCTCTTTATATGATTCCACTTGGGATATATGGGAATTGCTGACAGAGGAATGGGAAATGGAGGTTGAGAACAGCATGCCCAAGTGATGCAGCCCAAGAAGGAGCCCTAGGGGCTCAGATGAAAGTGCACTTGATGAGGCCCATTTAAAGCTTAGTAGGCTATGGGAGAATGTCTAGAAGCTGACAACATTTAGACGAATGCCTGGAGGCACAAATATCTTCTGACATATTATACAGTTGTCAGAATTTACAGAATATATGTGCTATGGCCTGTCAGAGCTTAGAAACTTCTTGTTTATCTTGTCAGTTCTATCACCTAAATCTAAACTTGTATTTTTAAGGTTTTAATTGTCCTTTGGACGATCCTTCATGTTTCGAGGCCTAGAAAAGCCCCCATTGTAACCCTTGAAGGACAATTTGAAGTCATTTCTTTCAGAGAGATTTGCTCTCTTCCCTCCCTGTTTGAGAGTGCTCTATGGTTGTGGATTCAAGTACTCTGTCATGTGGATTCAAGGGTTGAAGAGGTTACTTCTAGGGATAAAGGATCATGTACTTAGGGTATTTGTACCCTTTTAGTCAAAGGAATCTGTTAAACTTAGATCCATTTCATTACTCCCTATGTGAGCACCAGCTTAGCTGCTATGTAGGGTGCAGGGCAGCATATCTTCTTGGACCAATTTTCTTAAAAGTGCATGGCTATTTCTTGATTCTTAAAAGTGGTCATGATGGATGGTGGCAAATGTAGTGAGGACTGGGGGTGATTGTAGATGTGGTAGTGGATGCAGCAAACGCAGAACCGGTAGCAGTGAAGGCAGAAATGCTGACTGCAATGGCTGATATGGTTGCTCTCTCTCCTGTGGTGGAGGTGGCTGTGGCCTTGGTGGGGGGACACAGTGAAATGCAGGGAAGGAAGACCCTTGATGGGAGGGGCCGGCAGGCTGAGTTAAGGGTTCAGCCTGTCTGGGTCGGGGCAACCTAGGCGTTAATTGGGCCCATCTTGACTAGCCTTACTTTAACCAACCCATGTGGGTCTTACTGGCAGGGGTGCACAATTGTGGCCTGGTCTGTGATGATGACTCATCTTGGAAAGGGGCTGTCTGATGTCCCCATTCCTGTGGCACCACCAGCAGTGACAAGGCAGGGGGTTGCTGTGGTGGCAGTGTGTAAAAGGGATAGTTCTCCTACAAAATATTGAGCACCAAAGCGACCCAATATTCTCTCTTTGAGGTATGAATTGACAACAAATTCCGAGATCCACAAAATCTTGATTGAATGCAGTCCCGTTGATAGTGTTTCTACAATGTGCCTCAACATATATTTTGTTTCTTCTTGACATTCCTAAAAAAATTGCACCAAAACTTTCTTCATTTCTTCCTCCCAAGAAAGTGGCTTCGCTACCAATGATATGATCCCACTTGAGATGCATCAGAATCACCTATAGAGGAAAGGGAATGAGGGGACAAGAACAGAGTGCGTGAGAGAGGGAGATAGTGATAATAACAAAGGGGTAGATGATGAATCCCAAAATCCCTACTTTTCCAGGTACTTCTACCCCTTTGGCTTAAATGAACCCATTACAAGAGACAATTTGGAAAGCATGTTAAAGGTCTAAGAACAAATTTGCCAAAGATTTCCTCTTTGGCAACGAGTTGAGTGAATTCTTCGCATCAGAAGGAAGTATTAAGCATGAGGACATCCTGCCCTATACTCCTCAACAAAATGAGTCTTGCTGAGAAGGAAGATTGGAGATGTGTGTTGACAAAGCAAGAACTCTCCTTGTTGAAGTCAGTGGCCCATTATTACCATAACACTACCACGACTTCTTTATCGCCCAGATTAGGGGACTGCTCGGTATTCCTCTACAGGCTTGATGCTTGGATGTCATGAGGAATTTCAAGGGAGGTATTCTCGCTCCTATTTGCACCTACACAGAAACCTAATGCCATGGTCCAGGGAATGCCGGGGTGGAGCATGGAACCCGATATTTGATGGGGCGATTTCAGATCAGCAGATCCTTGGAGATCTAGTGCACGTAACAGTCCCTAGCACATAAGAGACCACTATGAGGAGAACACGACGGCTGGGCATGGGATAACGGCCCATTCTCAGTTTTATAAAGCCTATGCTAGGATCAGAAAGGGACAGGGGTGGAGGCGCTGACAGTTGTCCGGGCATGTAGGATTCATCCTGGAGGCAAAAAGTCCCCTAAAGGTGAAGATCTTCGGATGGCTCCGCCTGAGATGACAATTGATGAGTCAGTGTGCTTTGGAGAGAAAATACACCCAGATGTGTCAACAGATTGTTTTCTATGCTCTAGAAGGAAGGATGACTTCCGTGTGCCCCTTTTCTTGTACGATTTGGGCCAAGCCCAAGGGATACCGACGAGTGGATGCTTCTTCAAAGAGGGGCCTTATTGGACTCGGTCGGGCCTTCTTACTTCGCCATGTAACAAGATTTCCTCCAAAAACCGTACGATATCCCGTCGTTGACCTGTAGTCAAGGCGAGAGCCAGCAAAGTCAGAGTCAGTGTATAGAATAAGATCAATCTTACCAGTCTTCTTGAAGGTGATGCCAAGCCCTGGTGTGCCCTTTAGATACCTGATAACTCGATTAAGAGCCTGAAAATTAGAATTCCTAGGAGAGTGCATGAATTGACTGAGAACATTAACTGAATAGCATATATCTGGTCTAGTTTGTGCGAGATAAATTAACTTTCCCACTATTTCTTGATAGGATCCTACTTCTATTTTTGGATCATCTTCACTAATTGTTAGTCTGTGATTTACTTCTATAGGGGTATCATTAATATGACAGTTAGTTTGTTTAACCTCCTCAAGTAAATCTAAGATGTATTTCTGCTGAGTCATCAGAATCCCTTCACTTGATCTCGCAAACTCAATTCCTATGAAGTATTTAAGGGGTCCTAGCTGTTTAACTTGGAAATTATTAGCTAGGTGTTCTTCAAGCCTTTTTATTTCTAAGAAATCGTTACCAGTAATAATGATGTCATCCACATATACAAGAAGGATAGTTATTAGTGCCTGTAGTCTGTGTTTGAAAAACAGTGTATGTTCTCCATTACATTGTCTATATCCGATAAGCTTCATAGCTTGGGTAAACCTACCGAACCAAGCTCTCGGGGACTGTTTTAGTCCATATAGAGCCTTCCTCAGTTTACACACCTTCCCTTCACTTTTCACCCCTTCATATCCTGGAGGTAACTCCATATAGATCTCTTCCTTGAGATCTCCGTGAAGAAAAGCATTCTTAATATCGTACTGATTTAAGGGCCAATCGAGGTTCACCGCAAGGGATATGATAATTCTTATAGTATTCATTTTTGCTACTGGAGCAAAAGTCTCGTGATAGTCAATTCCATAGGTTTGTGTATACCCCCGGGCTACAAGTCGAGCTTTATACCTGTCTATGCTCCTATCTGACTTGCACTTTACGGTATAGATCTATCTACAACTTACAGGCTTCTTATCTTTCGGAAGAGATACTATGTCCCACGTATGATTTGATAAGAGAGCAAGCATCTCCTAATCCATGGCCTCTTTCCACCTTCGATTTTTTATAGCTTCTTGAGGATTCTTGGGTATAGGTACATCTTGGATTACTGTAAGGAATGCTTGATAATTAGGAGATACCTTATAATAATTAAGATAATGTACCAAGGCATATGGAATTGGTTTGACACATGCTCTAGTACCTTTCCTAAGGGCAATAGGCAAATCCTTAACATCCTCGAATGGTATTGTTGATACATCTTCAGGACTAAGAGAAACTTCCTCTCTGTTATCACGTATAGTGGTTTCTAGAGTTTCACGACTAGTTCTCGGCAGAGGGTCAATTTCCTCCCCGTCTTTTCTAACTTTTGTCCTTTCTTTTTTCGCTCATAGTATTTGGGATAAGGAACTATTACTTGTGAGTCCTCTACGGTAATAGTTCCTCCTTCTTTCTCCTGACTTAAACTACTGTTATTAGGTGTTTGGTCTACTTCACTAGCTTCGCTGGGTAGAGAAGTACTTTTAAGCTGATTAGCCACTTCATCTGAAATCGGAATTTCCACAAAGTCAAGGATGTTAGCTGGTTCAGGAACATTGCTTGGAGAATTGCTAACTGGTTTGTAAAAGAATTGTCTCTCATCAAAGACAACGTCTTTACTAACAATATATTTCCGAGTAGCCGGGTGATACAACTTGTACCCTTTTTGAGTAGTGGAATAGCCAAGAAAGACACACTTAAGGCCCTTGGTCGACCATTTATCATGTTTATGGTTAGGCGAGTATGCATACCCGACACACCCAAATATTTTAACAGGAAGACCAGTTTTTAAACGAACATCTGGATACTTTCCTTCAAGCAGTTCCACCGGACTTTTCATGTCCAGAATCCTAGAAGGCAGCCTATTAATTAAGTGTATGGCTGTCATGACTGCAAAGCTCCATAGAGTTGCAGGGGCTCTAGCCTGAATAAGGAGAGTCCTCCCCTTATCTACAACATCCCCGATCTTTCTCTCGGCTAGACCATTCTGCTGAAGGGTATAAGGACATGAAGTTTCATGTATAATACCTTTAGATTCGAAGAATTCCCTTAACTCTCTGTAAAGGAAATCTTTAGCATTATCAGATCGGAAACCTTGAACTTTTCCGCCAAATTGGCACTAAATCATGTTGCAAAGATTCTTAATTTTCTTTGTCACTTCAGCCTTTGTTTGTAATAAAAACAGCCAACTATATCTACTGAAGTCATCAGTACATATAAGGAACCATCGATATCCATTAACATCTACGCGGGGAGAGGGGCCCCACACATCACAATGGATTAGATTAAATGGCTTAGACACTCGGTTGTTATTTTCAGGTAGACGGTTCGTTTAAACTTACCTAACTGACATGCTTCACAAATTAATTTTTCAAAATGTACTTCCTTAAACAGATGACCGTACATATGTTTGAGGAGAGAAAAGGAGGGATGGCCCATCCGCATATGGGCCTCCATAATTTGTCCTTCCGGTGGTGTCATCACCTCTGCCACCTTCAATCCAGCTCCTCGCATTGTGCTGGGATCTGTCCGAGGTAGATAGTAGAGTCCGTGTTGGACCTTAGCTAGTCCAATCTTCCACCCAAGCACCTTATGACACAGGTAGGCATTGATGTCATCAAATAGTATATGATATTCTTTCAATTTTGCAAGTCTTTGGACGGATACCAGACTCGCACAGAGTTTTGGTATATGCAACACATTGGTAAGGATTCCAATTGGTTGCACCTTGACTGTGCCGACGCCTACTACTGATAGTAGTGTGCCATCAGCGGTCTAAACATGTTTTCCGGGGGCAACCTTTTCATATGACACGAAGTTATCCAATGATCCTGGTGTCATATGATCGGTTGCTCCGGAATCTAAGATCCATATATCAGAGAGATGATTTGTATGTAGTGCTAAATTATTAAGTAAAACAGTTTTACCAGAATTGGCCATCGACGTGGACCCGATGATTGAACTGTTGGTGCTGTTCATAGACTTTAGACTATTCAGCTCCTGCATCATCGTCTGGAAGTCTTGAACCGACGGAAGTCCTGGTGTAGTTTGCCCCACCCCTTGCTGTGAATTTAGAGCCAGGTGAGCTTTGGCAAGATGTGGAGGTCTGCCGTGCAGATTCCAGCTTTTGTCCTTAGTGTGCCCTGATCTTTTGCAATGGGTACAATATAGGCCTTCCTTGGTCGGATTAGTCCTCGGGTAAGGTGGCCTTTCGCTGCTGCCTTTGGTGATATAGGTAGTACTTTCAATGACTCCCCGAAGAGAGTGTAGACGACTTTCCTCCTGCATTACCTTGGAGACGGCCTGATCAAAGGTTGGCTCCTCCTCTCTGTTATACAGCTGACTCCTGATGAGCTCGAATTCTGGCCTAAGTCCTTGGAGAAATTGACATAGGCGGTTAGTTGATTCATGGGCTCGAGCTATCGGGTCAGTCGATGGAGGCCTGCAGTGATCTAGATCATTAAAGATGTCCCGCAGCTCATTTGAGTAGGTCAGAACATCTCGGTCTCCTTGTTGGAGCGTAAACGATCGGGTGTAAAGATTGATGATCTTTGTGCGATCATCCTTCTTCGAATGGTTCCGGCTGATGGCTTCCCACAGCCGTCGAGAAGTGTCATAAGTGACATACCTAGCATTCTGTTCTGGAGCCAGAGAATCCAGAAGCCAGGCAAATACGATTTCCTCTTCTTGGGTCCATCGCATAAAATTAGGGTCCTCTTCTGGAGGACAATCTTCGGAAAGATGATGAATCAACTTCCGTGGCTTGAGAACAGCTCGGACATTCCTCTCCCAGAGAAAGAGGTTACTCCCGTTAAAAACGTTGCATTTTGCAACCATAGGAAGGCTGGACAACCACTTTCCGGTAGGGATGACGAATCCTCCCGCCGATGGTGCCGCCTCTTGAATAGATGTTGACTTCGTCGCGCTCTCTTCCGCCATTCCGACTCTTTTTTATGTTTCCTGGATGTTTCCGCCTCCAGTAATGCTTTTTAGGAGTCTTGATGACGCGTGGTGTCTCTCTCACGAACCTTACTCTGATACCATGACAATATCGAAGGACGGTTGAGAGAGAGAGAGATCGTAGACAGAATAAGAGAGAGATTCGGGCAACGAAAGGGAGAAAGTATATTTCATTAAAGGGCAAAAGCACATTTATATACAAGTCATATAATCTATCCGAACGGTTAGATTATAACGACTAGTTTGAATAGCTGTTACTTCACTGGCAGGTTACTGGGCTAATGGGCCAATCCATAGCCTACACTCCACGGGTACATTTAACAGTAAGTAACAGTTATTTTCCTAACACTCCCCCTCAAGCACAGGAATGAATACTGCTCATTCCAAGCTTGGAAACTAGCATTGAAACACCTTTCTAGGTAAGCCTTTGGTAAATACATCTGCGCATTGTTCAATAGAGTGAATGTGTGTGATACACATAGTCTTCTCTTCCAACTTCTCCTTGATGTAGAAGTGGTCAACGTCCACATGTTTGATTCTGTCTTGATAAGCTGGGTAATGTGCAATGCTGATGGACGATTTGTTATCACATAGCACTCTCATTGGCTCTTTCATAGGCAATCTGCAAATCTTTCAGTATACTTTGGATCCATAGCACTTCGTCAATGCCACTTGTATTTTTGTTCCTCTATGTAACTAAATTGCCTCCTAAAATAGTGCAGTACCCTGTCGTGGACCTGCGATCAATTAAAGATCCAGAGTAGTCAGAGTCAGTGTAGATCACAATGTCTAACTTACCTCTTTTATGTTAAGTAAATAAATCCAACGGAATCTACAATGGTCATCCACACATGCTAGGAACCATTTAAATCCATTCACATCAATGTGTGGGGAGGGTCCCCAATATTGCAGTGAATAAGTTGAAATGGGGTTGAGCATCTAGTTTCTTCAAATCAGTTAAATTAGCGAGTTGATAAGCCCTCTCAAATCAGTTTGTCAAGAGATATTTTTTCAAACAAATGAGGGTACATATTCTTAAAAAGTAGGTTGGAAGGGTGTCCGAACCTCCTATGTAAGAGTGTAACTCTCTCCTCTGCCGAAGCACTGGTCCCTGCAGCCACCTTGAAGCTTGTTTCCTCTCCAGTAATCAGGGTGTAAGAGGTAGATAATAAACTCCATCGGCAGTGTGAACATAATAAACTTCAATGTCATCAAATATGATTCTGTATTCATCTAATTTTGCTAATCTCTGTACTGAGACAAGGCTTACAAATAACTTAGGAGTGTAATACATGTGTTAGAATTCTTTGTGGTACTATGTTCACACTGCCGATGCCAGCTACTACTACTAATGTTCCATAGGAAATTTTGTACCTGTGGCTGAGTTACCATACTACAAGTATGGCTGAGTGACCACATGTACCTGTGGGGTTCTGCCATGTGTTTCCAGCATGTTTCCTTTCTATGCCCCTTTTCATTTACAATAATTGCACCGTAGGTTGTCTTTATTTTTTTAACTGAGGTCTTATTTGTATTGCTGGAACTAGGTGGAGCATTTTCGTTAGATCTAGATCCTCCCAGACTGGTGATTGCATAGGCTGAGCTATCTCCTCCTCCATTTCTTGGAGATGGCTTTCTTCACTTAGTAATTGAGATGCCACTTCATCACAGGACAGAGAGTCCTCTCTGTTCTGCAACTGGCTTGAAATACCTTCAAATTCTGGCCTCAACCCCTGCAATAGCTCATAGACTCTATAAGTGAGTAATGATCTCTCTCCTTGCCGTAATGCAGCTGCTGGATTAGATAATTGGGGAATTTGTGACCTGTCATTCTTCTTGGAATAATACTTATGAGCTGCATCCCATATTTCCTTCTCAATCTGATATTCGATAAATCTGTTTGCCAATTCTGTTGACATCGAGTCAAGGATCTCTGCAAAGGGAATCTCCTTCTTGTGTTCTGGATCCATCTCAGATGAAATAATACTTGTGTTGTGGATCTGTCTCAAAACTGCCTACGGTACCGTTAACGCACCGCTTTCAGTACTTTTGCACACTGAGCATTCCTTTCTCAGCTTCGAATTGCTCGGGAAGAAGGATCGCTGGCTTCAGTGCTTGAGGTTGAGAACTCTCCCCCGATTTGGCCCTAATTGCTGGATTGTCGGTCCAAGACTGAACCTGCATGCTGGACCGGACCGAATTGGGACCGAGACCATCAGAGGCCCACTTTATAGGACCGACAGTCTCGGTCCAGTCCGGTTAACCAACCTTCGGTCGGTTTTTGTTGAACCCTTCCTCTGATCTTAGTAGCAGTAGCAGCGCTCGGATACCATGTTATAAATCTGTCGATACTGCTTGCTTGGACAGAGAACAGGAAGCTCAGAGAGTAGAGTTGTTGGCAAAGAAATAGTAGGTAGAATAAATTTAATATTATTATTCATCAAGGAACTGCTTATACATACTCAGGAACCGTTATCTTCTGATGGTAACTTTATAACGGTAAGTAACAGTTATTTTCCTAACACTAATGACAGGCCAAAAATTCAACTAGTGGAAATCAGGAGAAAGTCAGGACATATTGTTCCTGAGGACATGATTGCAGATTCAGGACATAGCAAAGAAGGTGGTAATCAGGCAGTCTCTTCTTCTATCGGTATTTTCACTCATTCATGAAATCTCAAATTATCTTTTTAACTTGACCATTTCAGATTTACTTAAAAGATTACTCTGGGTACTGTTTTCGCAGGTTCAAATCAGCCACATGGTAATTCCAAATTTCCTATGGGAACTAGATGGCACCTAATTATGACACTGGCAACCTTTCTGTTAGCCATCTATGTTTTTTTCCGTTCTGTCATCTACAAAGTAACAGAGAAGCTGTCAAGCAAAACTTTTTCCAGCATTGAAATGGATAACCTACAGCTTTCTTCTCCTTCACTAGTCCATGAACTTAGGGTGAAAGATCTCGTGTCCTCTGTGCTGGGAAAGCTTCAGGATCTCGAGGAAAAGGTGGTGTCTCTGCAGGAAAAGCCATCTGAGATTCTGTCGGGGAAAGAGGAGCTTCTTGATGCTTCTGTTCGCCGAGTGGATGCTCTAGAAGCTGAACTCATTTCTACCAAAAAGGTACTATTTGGTCTTTTCTTTTCTGAAGAGATACTTTAAATCTGAATGATTTGTTTGAGCCGTTGGCGCTGAAGGGATCTGAAATTCGCATCTAAATCATACCCTGCAGTCTTTGATACATGTTCAGAGTTTAGGTTCTAGGGGCCTAAAGTTCATCCTAGAGTAGGGTCTTGGATGCAATTTTTGTGTTTAGATTCTTGCGTATAAGGTTTTTTTCATTCTTCTGATCAATTTTTCGATCTACAAAACGAAATTTGTTGGATTATGGAGATGGTCGACTATAAATCCGAAGCATAGTTTCCACTAGTCTTGTTTCTGATAAATGGCTGATTATTTTCTAAAGACGTTTCTTTTTTATGTGTGAACAGGCCCTGTTTGAAGCTCTACTGATTCAGGAGGACTTGCTTGCATGCATAGATCGCCATGAGCAAGCAAAACTTCAGGTGAGTGAGGAATTCATATCATTTCAATGGCACCATTGGCAAGAAGGAAACGTCCATTCATAATTAGTTTTTTTCTCTGCAGAAGAGGAGATTTTGCTGGTGAGAAGGGAGGCGCCGATGCATTTTGTACAGTCATAGCGCTTGTAAGTAGATTGATTGTTTTGTAGGTTGAAGGGAAAGGGTTTTTATCTTTTCCAATCCCCACCGTTCATCCTTGAAGAGTCATGCAAAGAGCTGTTTCATCATGTAATCAAATAATTGCCCTAAATTATAGTGCTCCGATTCGAGATATAGAAAAACTGAGGGTGAAATAATCTCAATATTTATGAAATTGAGATGTTGGGCCCCGAAAGGGAGTTGCAGCGGGACGGAATAGATGAGGACGTTATAGTAAATTGGGCCCGGCCCGGTTACTAATAACAACATCCCTGTAAATAGTTCAGGAAGTTCACTGACCTCGGTGATCAACCCTTTCGTGTTTCCAAAATATCTTCCAGTTCTCTCCTACGCTCGCCATGAGTTCAGCGCACGAGGGCCTGATGGTGTTTCGACATGCTCTCAAAACCTATTGAACGACTACCGGCGCCGCCCAAATCTGCCGCATTTCCGTTTACTCTTGTGGATCGCCTTCAGGCGGCGGCAGGAGAATCATGCAAACCCTATCACCATCTTCAAGGCTCCAGCTCTGGCGTTCTATATCCTCTCGCCGCTGTTCTTCAACAGCTTTGTGATCTCTTCGTTATGACTGTCTTTCTCGCTGCTCTTGACTTCTGGGTGGTGAAGAACGTCAACGGAAGGATTCTGGTTGGGTTAAGATGGTGGAACGAAATTAATGATTTGGGATAGAGCATATGGAAGTTTGAGAGCCTTGACCGAGAGTCTATGTCAAGGATGAACCAGAGGGATTCATGGCTCTTCTGGTGGACTCTTTTATCTAATAACTAATTATTAACTTATAATATATATACACTTAAAGGTTATATATGTTAGTTTGTTGTCGCATATATATAATCTATGTTAGTTTATTTATATAGACATAATTATGAAAAATTTGTAAAAAGTTTATAATACCTAATGGCTATAAAGAGGGAGAGAGTGATCAAGAACTCTTTCAATGAACCCGGCAAGTATAAATTATATTCAATGCTAGTTTCTAAGATCAATGGTTCTTTCCACCTTAGTATTTTAAATGTTTTATTAAATGTCTTCAATTGTGTTCGAGATTTTGATCAAAATTACGAGGACTTGTCGATTACCAAATCCTAACAGTCACCAAAATCATCGAACCTCTCCTAAAATGGCACTGGTGAATTTCTTTCACTAATGCATTGCAATGATGATTCTATCATCAAGCATCAATTAATTTGTGACATGAAAATTCTGTAAATTATTTGAATGTGTTCCTACTTTATTACTTTTGGTTTTCCTTTAATGGAGAAGTGTCTGAAACTTAACGCGACGCTTGATGCTGCCCATGCGGTCATATCCAATACCAATCTTACTGTGCATGAGCTTAATGGCAAGCTCCACCTTCCCAGCCTTACGCAATGCATTGATGAACATGGCCCGCACCTTAGCCGGCACCTCTCGTCCACGTGCCACAATCCCATCTGCCAGCCGGCATGCCTGCTCCAGCCTCCCTACACGACATAACACCCCAATCATCTCCTCGTGCGCTGCCTCAGGCACTACGCCCCATCGGAGCTAGCTCGTCCAGCACCCTGCATGCCCTCTCCACCTTTCCTGCCATGCATAGCCCTCTTACCAGAACCCTCACTGTCGCTGCCGTCACCACCACCCCTTCTCCCACCATCTCCTCCCACAACTTCAAAGCCTCCTCGTTCTTCTTCTCTCTGAACAACCCGTCAATGAGGATTGTGTACGTGTGGGCATCTCTTTGGCACCCATCGGCTTCCATCTTCCCCAACAGCGCCACTGCCTCCTGCACTCGCCCCGCACGGCACAGTGCGTCCATGGTGGCATTGTAGCAGACCACATCTGCCTTGCCGGCTGCCATCACCTCCTTGAGTAGCGCCACTGCCTCTTCTGCCATTCCCGTCTTTCCCAACCCATCAATCACACTTCCATATGCCACCGCATTCACTTTCTTCCCCTCGTCTACCCACTGCCGGAGCCGCCCCACCGCCTCTAACTCACGCCCATTCCTGCATAGGCAACTCACCACCACGGCATTTGTCACCTCGTCAGGCTCCAACCCTTCCTCCTCCATCTTCTTCAGTAGCTCCATAGCTTTCCGCTCATTCCCAGCTTTAGAAAATGCGTCCATCATGGCTGTATAAATGGCTACATTCCCTCTGATTCCCAGAGCCTTCAGTCTCTCAAACACTACCGCCGCTTCAAAAGGCTTGCTTGAACGACAAAGCCCAGAAATCACGAGAGTGTACGCATGCAATGGCACCTCCAGAGCTTTCTCCTCCATCTCCTGATACAACCTCAAACACTCATCAAAGTCGCCATCAGCGTAGAATGCTTGGATCAAAATCATGTACGTAATCTTATCAGGGGCAACGCTCATCTCCGACATCAATGCCATGGCCGCTCTGGCATCACCAGAGCGACAGTACCCCTTGATCATAAGGTTGTAAGAGACGACATCAGGCTGAATACCGGGCTTCTCGCCAGACCTCATTGCATCAAACACCTTGCGGGCAGCATCCATGAAGGAAGCATTCACCAGAGCATTTAATAACGAATTGTAAGTCCAGACAGTGAGCTCCACTCCGCTCTCTTTCAGCCAGCGCCACACCCAGAGAACCTCCTCCACCATGCCCAAGGAACCCAAGCTCCTGATAATGGAGCTGCATTCCCGAGTGCTCAGAGGCAAACCATGAAGTTCTAAAAGCAGCTGCCGAACAACAGTTTCTCTGTCGCAGGGGGCCAGCAACGAAGAAGAAGAGGAAGAGAAGATACCGATGAGGAAGACAAAGGATTCGAGGCGGTGCTGCTGGAAATTGCGCTGCCGGGCAGCCCAACGGAAGAAACGAAGAGCGATGGTGGGGCTTAGCTTGGACTTCAGGATGGCGGAGAACTTGGGTGACGAAGGAGGGGGAAAGACGGATGAGGAAGAGGCGGCAGAAGTCGTTGAGGTCGGATTCTGGGTTAGAGGAGTTTCGGAGGAGAGAGACGACTTTACTCAGCCAGGGAGAGGGAGGGCGGCGGTCAACGCCGCCGGGGGTCGTGGCTGCCACGTCGGACAGGTCGAAAAAAGGGTCCACCCATTCCGGCGGCGGCAAAGGAGATGAATATCGTCGCCTTTGAAGCGGCAGAAGAGGGCGTGAAGAGGGGAGGAAACCCGCCGATAGCGCTTTTCTGATCATCCTCTTCTTGCTCCGGGAAGGTTCATGGTTGACGTGCTTTCTACTCTCGTTCCCCGTTGCTTATAATCCTTGGGCTAGCCTGCACATTGCCTTTCAGATCTGCCTCCCAGTAGTCATTGCTCCACGCTGGGTGCAATACTTTTCGTGTGGCATTATCTACTTGTGGCTCCAACAGTTTCTATTCTCGAGATCATGGATCATCTTTTCTTGGCATTTTATCAAGTTGCTCCTCTTACTACTCCAAAAAGTATGCATTTGCAGTGACTCTAGCATGGTACCATCTTCTTGGTCTAGTCTCGAGCCTCTACATGACTTCTCAATTTCCCTCAATCTTTTCATGGTCTCCTCTTCAATTGGGATATCAATGTTACAAATGTCAATCTTTCCTTGTCATTTTGAAATTATTTGCCGTTTGGTTTTTTGTATGGAGTAGTATTCTCTAGCTCTGTTGTAAGTAATAGTTTTTAGCTTGAATCTGATCCCACGCGTAAATCAGTGCAGTTAAGCTTGTAATTTTGTTCTCGGGCATAGTGAGGTATATTGAATAAAAACCTATATATCAAGTGAAAAGGATATGTGTGCATGCATGTATATAAATGTCTATCTATGCATGGATATGATTGTATGTATGTATGGATGTACAAATGTGGGGTTTTATGTATGTATGTATATTACTTGTGCATGCACGCATATTCATACACATTCACCAACTTTTATGATTTAATCATAGTTTTATGATAAATTTTGAATGATTAAGGTCACAATTTTGAATCATGTATGCTTCATTATAACAACATTTATTATAGTCTCATGTTGAATAAACAGTGCCCACGATAAAAAAAAATTCTAGAACACTGAGACCCATCCAAATATGCCTAGTTAGTGTTGTCGGGATATGAAGGTGATAAACATTCCAAAACTTTGATCATAATACCAAACATAGTAGAACACATAAAATCAAACATTCAAAACACCGAGACACTAAGAATCGATAATCCTATCATTCATAATATATTTGAATCCATACTTACAAGGTTCACTTGAAAGAGTTTATGAAGTTGTGAAAGTGTATAGCCTTTAGTGGTATCTATACGATTGCTAGAAGGTTAGATCTACTCTTTAATGCTCTTCACTAAGAAAGAGAAGAAAAAAAGAGAATTCTCACAAGGCTTGCATGACACCATGACTTGTGATTATTTTCCTCATATTTATAAATATTGGGTTTGTGAAAATTTCACAAAACCCTCATAATTATATCTACATCTAACAGCATGTATAGAACTTTTCTATGAGACGCTCTAAGTCTATGTATTTCATTAGTTAATAACTCTACAAACCCAATAATATATTTTTGGTCAACCTTATCAATTATCTATAACATTATATAAATTAATAAATAAATGATCAATTTAACCCAATCGATAAGTTGAGTTGCTAGCCTGTTGGGTGCCAAGCTACACCACATATTCTAGGAGATATGGAGTGTATAAAAAATGTCGTGTAGAACCTTCACATCATAGGGTTACTGTGTATATATAATCATTTATCCACGCGAGACTCGTGAATGATTTAAGATACATAAACTGTCAAATCGTTAACTGTCACTCAAATTAGTATTGATGTATGGAAGAAATCATAAAGAACTCTTTCTCCAAAAGTTTTACTACATTGGTAAAGAATTTTATCACATCTCATTCCTTGAGTCAATCTTCTTAGATCTTGAGGGCAAACAATCTAATCGTGACCGCATAATCATCTTCGAGGACTTCGTGTTGTATCTAATATATGATGTTTTAGAGATATCGTGGCTATAGATTCTTAAGTTATAATTAAAACATAATAATCTATCCATATGATATCTTTAGTGTCTTAAGTCAAAGGACCACATACACATATGTGACATGAATAAACTTGATTAGAAACTAGGTATAATATCATGTAGGTATTCAAATGGATCAATTCAATGAACTCTTTCTTGAAAGAGCAACACTATCTATCTTTGGTATCTCTACACTGATGGCCTCATGATTAGCTATACTCATCATACAATTCAGATCAGATAATATTATTCTTTTTTTATAATTCAATGTCCTTATTAAATATCCCACGAATAAGAAAATTTAAAACATATATTTAAAAGACTAGAAATCAGTGTATTTTGATTTCCTCAAATTTTATTCAATTATTGCTAATGATTATGGACTTTATTGCATCAAAAAATATCGCACAAGAATGCCATGAATAAATTTAATTTCAATGAATATAAATGAGACATGAAAAATGTGATTTGGCTTATAGGCCACATAATACCCATCAATTTTAATGTCACAAAAAACTGTCATTTGAAACTGGACCTAAATTAATCAAATATTTTGTCTGTAAATAATGATACACTACTAGTGATGATTTAGTATAGTGAACCAAATTATGAATGTGAATGCCCTAAATTGAAGAAAATTAAATCCTTTGACCTAATGAGTCATTTACTCTATATATCTCATAAATTCTAAAGTTCTATTATTTTCATTTTGATAGACATTATGTGACCCACAGGCCAATTGCACTATCATGTACCTCATTTATTTTCATTGAAATATATTTTTTCATTATCATTCTTGTGTGATGGTTTTATGTCGCATCCAATATACGAAATTAATGAAGTCTATGAGCATATATAATAAATAAGTGAATTATAATGAGATCATAATATACTTATCACAAAGTCTTTAAACATTTGTGTCAAACATTTTTGTTTGACAAATATTTGTAAAGGAGATTAAATTATCTAGAAAAAAATTAATCTATTTGATCTAACTCATATGATGAGTATGGTTAATCTTGTGATAATCAGACTAGAAAAATCAAGGATAAATGGTGGGCGCTCTTTGGAGACAAGATTCATAAAATTGATTCGTCTGAATTCATGAATAATATTAAATTTAACTGTCAATTAGGTTATTTCATGGTTGTGTATGTGGTCCTTTGAATTAAGATATCAAAGACATAATGTGGATGAATGATCATATTTTGATTGTGACAGGTAAATCCCAAACCAAAAGATCTCTATAAATGTCATATATTGGATACGACATGAAGTCCTTGAAGATAATTGTGTGGTCAACATATGAGCTTCCACCCTTGGTATTTAAGGATATAGACCCAATGAATTATACGCAATAAAATCTTTGGGCGCGTTAGTGAAAATATCAGAGAAGGGGCTTATTGATGATTCTTTCCACACATTAGTATTAACTTGATAACCAATTAGGGTTTAACAATTGGCCATACCCTAAGTCATTCACGAGTCTTTTATATGACCGATGATAATTCATACACTATAATCGATAACAGGAAAGTTCTATATAGGAGTTCTTATGCACCCCATATCTCTTAGAGCACATGGTATAGTTGGGCACTCAATGGGCTAGCAACTCAACTTTTCAATCACGTCAAATGAGTCATCAATTAATTAATCTATATGATAATATAAATAATTAATAAGATTTACCAATAAGCATTATTAGATCTATAGAGTTATTAACTAGTAAATATATGAACCAAGAGGATCATACACATAAGGTCTATAGATGTTAGTATATATAGACATAGTTATGAAAGTTTTTATGAAAAGTTTACGTACCTAAGGTACTTAAATAGGGTAGAGAAACCACAACTAAAGATACTCACGTAAGCCTTATTAGAAACTCTCTTGGTGAAGCACATTTGAAGAGAAATCTAATTGTAGAGTGATTGTGTGGATACTATTAAAGGTTGGACAATTCAAAAGCTTTAAGACCTCTTTCAATTGATTTATATTTATATGATTTTAATCTACATGTGATGATAGTATCATTTATTCTTGATGTTTTTTTGCACTAAATGTTGATTCAATGTCTTCTATTTTGTTTGATGTTTGATCAAAAGTTTAGAGAGCTTATAGACATCAGATCTTGATACTATTTTCGTGCTCCATATTGTGGTATATCTTCTCCCTAAAAGTACTAATCTCATTACCTAGGTTCTTGAAGGATTTGGCCATTATTGACCCTACATTAGGTTACATGAGTTCAACTACAAACAAAGAACAAAACTACTCCCCAAATTGAGTTCATCAAACATCATTAAGAGGTTTTCTCTCTATTTTGATGTCACTCTTGGTGGATTAGTTTTTCTATTTTGAGTATATTTTCTTCTTATTTTTTCTTCTCCTTGTGTAATCTACTTTCTAAGATGGAGGATTAATGTGCCCCAAGAGATGATAGGGATTCAACTTAAAGGAATTCAACAATGACACTGGAATTGAGCTTGAGATTGAACGTATCCCTTCATGTTCTTACTAATCCTTTAGTATCATTTCTAGATTTTTTGCAATAGATTCCATCTTAGGTTGAGCTTGAGAGAATGGATATAAATTAAATTAGCCACTATCTGTGTTATTCTTCAAGTTGATCTCTAGTGGCAAATCTAAATATGATCTTAAGATAGGGTTGAAAGACATCAACTAGCAATGAAAATTAGATAATCATATTTTAGAATTCCTTTGACCTTGTCATTGATCTTTGAGTTGACATTACACTTAGAGATAGTAGTGTTAAAATCTAAGCTGATTTACCATCCATTGACTCATTTTCCCCTTAATTGTCCTCAATTGTTCATTGAAAACTTTTCAAATCAAGCTCTTATGTTCACTCGAGTGAAATGGAACACCTTAGTTTGTCTTCTCATCCTATTGTTCATAAAAACTCTAGAAATAGTCAACTAATTTTCCTCCTCAGCATATGCTAGCTCGTTTTGGTTTGAATAATGTATTTTGGACCTATACTTTATAGCATCTGTAGAATGATTCTAATTTTAGAGTTAGTGGTATTTTGGATCAGGGAAGTCCCGATAATTAAAAAATGGGAAAGTCAACCCTTGACACGAGATGACCTTGAAAAATAATTTGGTTCGTGGATTATTGAACCACATTTGAAAAAAAAAACTCAATCCTTCGAAAAAGCTAATAAATTGCAGATCAAGGAATATGCTAGAACATGAGGATATGAGACATTACTTGCCTTAGGGCTATAAATCAAACGTAGTGTGAGTTTGAAAGAAGGCAGAAGAATCCATAATAGTATTAGAAAATTTGACGACAAGGAGAATAATTGAGCATACTAAAATATTTAGGAGAGGGAAGAATCTTCTTCTACAATTATACCAAGGTGAATATTGAATACCAATTTGAGATCATACCCTCTCCAAAAATACCCAGAGAGTGAGTGAGGAAATAGATGGTTAGGAGAGAGAGAGAGTTTCCAAAGTAGGAAAAATTATATTAAATGTTTGAGATTGTTAAAGAATAAATGGTAAATATGTAGACACCATGTAAATATCCTCTTGTTTCATTTCTTAATTTCACTAAAAAACTGTTCAAGTTAGCAGAAAAACTTAAGATTTACATAGTAATCAAGTAATGAAGCTTGAGAGAGCGTAAAGGGTTCATTTTCACTATGTCCTCTTTATCCATCTCAAACATTAATGATTATTTTTCATACTTTGGGAACTCTCTCTCTCTCTCTTTCTAACGATCTCTCTCCTCACTCTCTAGGAATTGCATGATCTCAAATGGATATTCAATATTCATCATCAACTTGGTATAATTGGAGAAGAATCTTCTTCCCTCTCTATGAACATTCTAGTTTGCTCAGCTGTTCTCTTCGTTGCCAACTTCATTCTAAACTCTATGTAACGAATGCTTGCTTTGCGGCTCAGAGCAGAGTTTCATAATTTAATCTGCCATTTAAGTAAGCTCAATCCTCAATTTTCATAGCCAAGGAACTTTTCCAAAATACTCCAATATCCTCAATCCTCAAACCGTGGATTAATATGGACCAGATTTGGCTACAAATCCTCGATCATCATGGTCCTCGTGGATAAAAGCTAAACCAATCAGTCACCAGACAACAGAAACAGCAGAAGAGAGTCCAGTAGCGACTTCATCAGAGGAACTCGACCTCCAACATGGTCGATCTTGGGGGGTGGGGGATGAACCCTAAAACCTTTAAATTTGGGTACTACATCATGTCCCATATCCTACACAGTTCTCATTAACTGAATTGATAAAAGTCAACCAATCTCACACTATAATTCATTGCTTAAATTGGGTTGACCTTGGAGACGAGCCAGAATTTCACCATCCTTACAACTAGTCTCAAGCATGATGAACCAACAACGATCACAATTTTCCATGATTCATGACCCCAGTTGATAAACTTTCATCTCCCTCGTCACTGTTAATCTCCAAGACCCACCTGGCTGTAAACTTTTACACGAGACAATACAGACATTCCTCCCCATCAAAGTTTGACCATGAAAATGAGCCAGAAGCCCAAAACACAATCCTCATTTCCCTAGTCAACAAATAGTCAATCCATCTGTATACATCAACGATAAAGCAAATATTAGAAGGGTATACCCAAAATTCCCATGGTCCTACAGCTCGATATCATACATCATGATTCTATTTCATGATTCTACATAATCCCTCAGTCCAAAACACTATGTTCATATTTCTACATCTATTTTATCGACCATCCTGCAAAACCCAAGACCCAAGTAAACCACTCTCTACATGCTTATAATCCCAGCCCACAAAAGTCAATGCATCAGTGTTCACTGATCACTGAAAGAACAACAAAACCTCCAAAGCAGGGTCGGCCTCAAAAGAAAGCCAAGGTTAGGCAGGAAATGGGCACATATAATGTGAAGTAGAAAGCACTCACTCTACATTTACACAGTCACTGAGAAGGATGGGTGGGTGGACTACTGGCATCACCGAACTCCCCTTCCTCCCTTTCACAGTATCCAATTCACCAGCAGAAAGGGTTCTGCAGTCACAGATTAAAACATTAAGAAAGTGCCTAGCATACTTAACAGTTAAGCTGGAGTTAAAGCTTACCAGTTTATTCTTCAATTTCTTCTTTTTAAGCTTCTTTGTTTTCTCCTTGTCCATCCAAGCGAGAAGCTCATCTTGCCGCCCCAGAGCATCTTCCAGGGCCTGAACAAACAGCCAAGCTCGTTAAAAGATTATTCGTCATACGAGAGAGAGAGAGAGAGAGAGAGAGAGAGAGAGGAGAACCTTCTTAGTAGATTGAAGTTCTGACTCAAGGGCTTCGACACGGCCAACAGCGGCAATCAAAAGCTGCTCCTTTTCATAGGGCATCTGCGGGGGCTTCTCGCTCATGGCAGCAAGCTTCTCTTCAAGGTCTCTGAGATGCTTTAGAATGGCGGAGAACTTGACTGGAGAGATGGGTGCTGGCCCGGAGGAGTTGGGTTGGAGGAGCTGGTTTTTGACAGGTGTTGTGGCACGATTGGCAGAGGTGCCGCCCCAGAGGAGAGAGGATTTAGTCTTCCCTGGGGAGGTGCTAGCGAGACGGAGGATGGTGAAAACTCCCACCATGAAAGTCATCACCCTGGAGATGATGAGCCCGCTGAGACTCCCCGTATGAGCTTTTGATACGTCTCCCAAAGAAAATCCTCCTGCAACCTCGGAAAATGTCTTCTCACATTGAGTCAAGTTACATAATCATGCACCAGACTCTCCTTCTCTATCACGAGTCTTTATCCCTCTACCCATCATTCTCTCTAGGGTACTCTCTCTATCATGCTCTATCTACCGGTCTATATGAGATGTTCGACAACAAGGCTTTGACACGTCATAGAATGTGGACAGTTGGACAACGACCACTCCCTCCCCCTCTCCTTTTTCTAAATAATGGAGACTCAGAGTCTCTCTCTTTCAGTTAGTCTTTTCATTTAGAGATTCTTTTGAAAAAAAAGAATCTCTGTCTTTTCATTTCTTATCTCTATCTACTTATCTCTCTCCCCCTCTACATATCAATCTATCTAGTTCTATGTCCAGGGTTTATCTCAAACCTCCAGAATATTATTCACCTTCTGGGAAATAAGAAAGAAGTGGGGATAAGACACACCTGCGGTGAGAGGAAATCTTTCATCAAATACTTCGTTTGGCCAGGATGCATCCACCAGCTTCTCGACCACAGGTATGGCACAGTCCTTGCCATGGTCAGATGTTGACGAACTTGCTTGATCTCTCTGTGCCTACATCCAAGGAGAGAGGATATATAGATTCTTAGAGAGAGAGAGAGAGAGAGAGAGAATGAGAGACACATAGATGTTAGCTGAACACACACAGAGCCCAGAACAGAAGAATTATCTAAAGATCACATTCTTTCAACTGACTTGCCAATCAACTTAATTGCCAAAAGTGGAAAAATAAATTCTTTTTTATAAGAGGGGAAACAAACTCCAATGGTCCAATCCCATTCAGAGAACGGAAGTATGCAGGGCCCTACCTCTTCATGGACGGGAGATAAAATAGGGTTCTGAATATGGTCCCACGAATCTTTCACAAGAGCGCATCTCCACTCATCCCTGTCTTCTACGGCTTCTCCCCCCAATGAAGCACACCTAGTTATCTGAAAATTTAAGGTTTGGCATTGACGAAGAACTCGTTATCTAAAGATAACAAACTATGGTTTCTCAGAGATGAAGAATGGTAAAATACCTTGTCACTGAGCCCAAGCTTATCGCACTGCGGCTTCTCGTTGCAATTCTGAAGCATCTGCAATCCAAAGAGATATTCTAAAGTCACGGTCAATGACAATAATTAGGGTTTTACTGGAACAGATTTGAACCTGAAGGATCTCCGGGTCTTTCCATGGGCCCTTATCAGATCTGAGACACCCTCCAGCTTCTGAACAGGTACAGGTGCCACCGAGGAACTCCGGCAATTCACTGGGATGCAAGATTGGCTGTAATTTTAGCATTTGGGGACCGGACTAGAAAGAGAGATTGCTCACCTTTCGTCAATCACTTCCAGAAGCTTACTTTGAAACTTGTTTCCGAGAACCTGAAGGAGATTGAAAAAAAACTGATAAGTGGAGTTTTCAACTTATGAAGCACAAACCACGAAAACTGGATAAGCCTTACGTTTATCTTTGCAGTGGTTTTGGGGTCCAAGAAGGATTTTAATGTGCTCCATAACACTCTGAATCCTGGACCCGCATTGATGATGAACATCCGGTTCAGTGTCTGTTAACGGAAAGATGACATCAAGAATAGTTTGAAAATGTACTGAATGAAGAGAATTCAAACTTTCATCGACCAAAGCACATCAGCCAAGGCACATACCTCAGGATAATTATCATTGTCGATCCTTTGCAAACGATGGATCAGATCTCTAGCAGGTTTGTAGAAATTCTTCAGTCCCTGTGCTCAGCACACGATCATAAAAGGGAAATCTTCAATCACAAAGGATTTGATGAATTAATGACTTCCTAATAACGGACGAACACTTACCACCCCTTGAACATCAAGAATAGTAGTGCTCTGATCAATTTTCCTTCTTGCTGCAATAGAGCAGGCTGGGAACTTAACTGAAAAAGTTCTCTCAAATTCCCTAACATGGTACTTCACATAGCGATCCAGCGTAGTGGCTTGCATCAGCTTTGTGGGCTCAACTTTTCCAATTCTTTCGATATAAACAGGTCTCCCTTCCTTGTCTACACCATGATGACCTTGAGGATAATATTCTAGGACTTCCTCAAGTTCTTCGAATCGGAAATCCTGGACGAAGGCAGACAAAAGGTGGAGACGTAGAGATAATGATCGTGATAGGTACATTTGAATCTCTATCGTGAGAAAATTGATGATTAGGATTGCCGGTGTTACCTCCAAAAGAGTATCGGCTCCAAATTCCTTTCTCCACAATAGCATATCAGTCCACATTTGTTTTGTTTTCTCAATGTCAAATTTCCTGGCTTTTAGGAATCTGGAAAGATATAGATAGAAAATCAAAAAATAGGATGAGAGAAAGAGAGAGAATTGAGGAGAGAGAAACAACGATTCCAGACAAAAAGGAAACGGGGGATTAGCACCTCTGCAATGCAAAGAAAAGAGATGGGGAGAGCCAGACAAATAGAAAAGGAGATTAGACAGAGACTTTGAGAAAGGCACGACTTGAGAAGCGATCACTTTAATACATATGAAACCTATTTTTAGGAACTTCGATACATCAAAAATTTAATCCTGTAAGTTGTAAGCCGATAATTTTAATAAACGTTTACAAAAGAATGACAAAAATATTGAACCTTAGCATCGTGTGATAATCATCATGTTTAGTAGGCAGAAGCTCTTCCAAGATAAGCGCCTGACGAAATGCATCCACGACTTGAACCTCTTCAGCATCGCGGTCATCTTCGATGGAGACAGAATGAACCCTGTTGTGCCTCATTCTGGACAAAGAATGCTTGAATTTTGTGGACGCACTGATGGCTTTTTTCCTCAGAGAACCTATTCTTGTTTTTCTTTCATCCTCGCTGTTCTGAATATCAAATTTTAGATTCGTTTCATCCTGATGATAGGATCCATCAAGACCTGAGAGGAAATATCTCATCAAATCTCACTGGCCAAACATTAACATTAATTAAAATACGAAATGCACATTTAATTAAAAGTCATCTTGTCAATGTCACTCACCGTATCTCGGAAACCCGTCGAGAGGATCTGATACTGACTCTATCATGTTTCAAAGCACTCGCATAAATCAGAACGAAGAGCTCCTTCCGAGATCTGCAATACAGAAAATGCAAATTAAAAAAATGTGAGAAACGAAATCAAACAAGCGAAAACAGTTCGCGCATGGCTCCTCGAAAGTGATTAGGAATACGGAACAAGAGACGAACGAGAATGTACGATCAAGAACGCGAAACAAGAAACAAGCGGGCCAATCTACGCCCCCTAACCTGAAAATAGACCGCGAATCACCCAGGTTGCTCGAAGAAGAATGGAAGGAAGCGGGTGGACGGACGAGTCTAACCTCTGAGATCCGATTTCCGTTAGACATTTGAGGTGGACCAGAAAAGGCGGGAGTAAATTTCGACCCCGCGAAATCACAGGGTGGAAAGTACCTGTCGGAGGTTCCGAACATGTCGGACCCAGTCGGGTATGACTTTTCCGCCAGCTCGATCCGACCCGAGGCTAGATCGAGCTAAAAAATAAGGGGAAAACTCACCGTACATCGTCACCTTTTGAGGAGCGTCCAAATACACTCCCACCTTCTCAATTGTCCAAATCCACTGCCAGCGGGGCACCTACGCTGACGTGGACGGCAAATTAAGTCATCCGATGCCACATCAGCGAGGGCAATGGGGGAAAAAAAAAATTAAGGCGCGCGCATCAGAAAAAAAAACGAGATCTGCCCTCACTGCGCATCTGCCCTCACTGCGCTTCCTCTTCAGCTCATCTCTCCCACCCTCTTCTCTAGGTATCAGCAAATTAGGAGAGGACGACGCTGACGTGGACGGCAAGGAGGACGGGAGAAGATTGCAACTCCGGGAGAAGGTAGGTTTCTCTCTCTCTCTCTCTCTCTCTCTCGCCGATTTTCCATTTCGCTTTTCCGATTCTCCGATTTTCATTTTTTATTTCCGATTTCATATTTGTCTGCTGTTCCGATTTCGTATTCCCTTTTCGCATTATATCTTGGATATTTTCATAGCAGCCTGCCGGGCGATTTTCTTCTCAACGTCGTCTCTCTCTCTCTCTGTGTCTCTCTCTCCGATTTTCCATTTCCCTTTTCCGATTCTCCGATTTTTCATTTTTATTTCCGATTTCTCATTCGGATGCCATGCATGCTCAATCGGGAGTCATCATATTGGGCATGCGAATTTACTGAGGCTCATTTTACAAGTTTCTTGTTTCCTAGTTTCTCCTCTCTCTCTTGTCTTTCTCCCTGGCCAATTCTCTTCGTTGATACGAGAATATCGCTGAAGATTATCGCAGTGTATCCATACAAGAATGTCCGTCTCCGAGCTTCGGAAAATGAAACGAGCACTTCAGAAATTTCTGCTAAAAATGACGTTATGAGGTAGAACAAGCGGAGGCCGTGAGAAATAAAGGAGACGATGTCCACATCCACTATATTTCCTAGTTTCTTGTTTCCTAGTTTCTCCTCTCTCTTCTGTCTTTCTCCCTGGCCAATTCTCTTCGTTGATACGAGAATATCGCTGAAGATTATCGCAATGTATCCATACAAGAATGTCTGTCTCCGAGCTTCGGAAAATGAAACGAGCACTTCAGAAATTTCTGCTAAAAATGACGTTATGAGGTAGAACAAGCGGAGGCCGTGAGAAATAAAGGAGACGATGTCCACATCCACTATATTTTCTACCATTCTCGTACAAAAAGGTCGGTTAGGGAATGTAAGGAGAATCATGAATAAATGGAGCCCACCCCTCAAAGTGGGCTTCCTTCTTTCCCCATCCGCCATTTTCACCACTACGTGCGCTCCACCTCTACCACTTCACCACGCCTGGGCAGGGGGGCATGAACCGCTGGCGTGTGGTTCAGAAGATTGGTGAGACGGAGAGAGAGAGAGGGAGACAGAGAGGAGAGAGAAAGAGATATTAGTCTGACTTGCAGCAGCCGGAAGTGAGTGCAACTGTGCAAGTCATCGATTTCTCATTCGTTATCATAACTTGTTGGGCTCACAAATTTTTTACGCTATTTATTGCAGGATAATGGGTCCGGAGACGCTTCCCTGTGCTGGTAGTGACTATAATTCTCGTCTTCTAGACGAGGAATATGATGCTTACACTAATGATCTAGATGGATCTCTATGTCAAGAAGGGAATGACGGAAGGCCAGTACTGCAACTCCAAGTACCTATGGTTGATTACGAAAGTGAGGAGTATGCTAATTCTGATGATGAGGTTTTTTATCTAGAAGATACGGATGATGAAGGTGACCAGGTGAGGAATGTCGAAACGGGCGCAAGGTTTGATCCCCAATGCCCCATTGAAAATTTTAAATTTAAAGTAGGCTTGAAATTTGATTCGCGTTGTACATTTCGTACTACGGTGAGGAATTATGCCATAGCAAATGGGTTCAACCTCAAGCATGTAAGGTCTACTGATGCATCCGAAGAATTTACATGCCTACAAGGTTGCCCATGGAGGATTTATGCTAGCTTGGATCAGATGAAGGAGTACTTTGTTGTGAAATCTTTAAACGATTATCATACATGCAGCAAGGCCACTCGGAACAGTCAAGTCACCTATAAGTGGATTGCCAACCATTTCTTAGATAAATTTCGAACAAACCATGATTGGAAGTCTGTCGATATAATGCGGGAAATCCACGAAAAACTTGGAGTCAAAGTTTCACGACAAACATGTAGTAGAGCAAAAGCAGAGGCGCGCAACATGATTGAAGGGTCTTTGGAGGACCATTATCACTGGCTTCCTTGCTATGTGGCGGAACTGAAGAGGGTTTATAGGGGAAGTACTTTCGAGATGGTCGTCGAACGGGACAATCCTGACTCTTTGGTTAGGTTCAAGAGACTATACGTGTGTTTTCAATCTCTAGCAAACGGCTTCAAGCACGGTTGCAGGCCAGTCATCGGTCTCGATGGCTGTTTTCTAAAGACTATAGTGAAAGGTCAACTGTTGAGCGCTGTGGGTAAGGATGGAAATAATAAAATGTACCCTATTGCTTGGGCGGTGGTTGAGGGCGAGAATGAAAATTCATGGACTTGGTTCATTACACTATTAGCGATAAACTTAAACATGTCATGCGGTAATGGTCGGACAATTATGAGCGATCAACAAAAAGGTACTTCACCGACTCGTTCGTGGCATTGAAATCTTTTTGAACAGTTACAAAATAATAAATTTTTGCTTTTTGACATTGTGCAGGGGCTGGAGAAAGCGGTATCATCTCTTTTACCGAATGCGGAGCATAGGAATTGTGCCAGGCATATATATTCAAATTGGAAGAAGAAGGGACACTCCACTGCGACGTTGAGGACTATGTTTTGGAAAGCTGTGAAGTGCACTACCCGTCCAGAGTTTGAACGTATCATGGGCCAGATGAAAGCATTGAAAGCGCAGGCCGCGAACGACTTTGCGGCAGTGGGAGTACAGAAGTTTTGCAAGGCATACCTTTCTACGTGGCCTAAATCGGAAGCGACCGATAATAATATTTCTGAAAGCTTCAACAGTTACATCCTACGATGGAGGTCCATGCCTATCATAGATATGCTGGAAAACATACGAATTGCAGTCATGCGTAGGATAGTGAGAAAGAGGAAGGTGTTTCTTGGCAGGTCTGATGAACTGTGCCCCGAGGTAAGAAAGTTGGTGGACGTAAACATTTCAAGGTCAAGGCAGTGTTTTCCACTAGATGCTGGCGACAATAAATATGAAGTAACCAACTTAGGAAACAAATTTGTGGTTGACCTACGCGCCAATACATGCGGTTGTAGATATTGGGATATGATGGGTATTCCGTGCTCCCACGCCATTACATGCATTCATTTAATACAGTTGAACCCTGCCGACTTCGTCGACGATTACTTCAAGAGAGATAAATACAACATGGCATATAGTTCCTACATTCCCCCGATGAATGGGAGGATCGTGTGGCGCGAAACTGATGGTAACTACTTATCCCCCGCTCGTGAGGAGACAACACTGGTCGACCCAAGCGAAAGAGAAGAATTGACGAGCAGCGAGATGGATCCGAACCGTCCCAAGCTCCTCTAGGATGGGCGTGCGGATGACGTGCAGCCTTTGTCACCACACCGGGCACAATCGAAAGACGTGCCCCCTAAGGAGTATACGGGATCTGAACATGGCATGATGAAAACTATTGTGAATCAAAAGCTGTTTTACAAGGGAGGAGAGAGAGGTACCTTACTTACCCTTTAACTTATGATTCTTCGATTTTCTAACCAGCTTCTGGACCAATTCTACTGCATTTTCCTTTTCAACATCCTACTTCTTAATGTTTGGAATGTGATTTTCAGAACTTTTGAAGGGTTTGGAAGGCAAAAAATTCTCAAATTCTGAGGCAGAGGATATTTCTACTTTCCTGGAACGAGCTTTTTTTCGTTTGGAAGCATGGACTCAATGGTTTAATAGAACTCAATCAGGTATTGCAAATGTTTGAAAACATCTAGTTTTGTTCTTTTGCCCCCTCATTCAGCCTCTCCGCACTCTTCTCATCAACCTATACCCCCTCATGCATGAGAGTTGGCCCGGATGCCAACCCGGATGGATGAAGATCGACCTTCTAAATGTCTTCCCCTTAGCTCCATGCTTACTTCCTAACTGTAATACTCTCTCTCTCCCTTCCTTTTGACACCCTTTTCTTTTTCATTAACCTTCGTTTTTTACTCTTCCCTCTCTTGCTTTTCTTTCTAAATATTCTTCCTTTCTTCCTATTCTCTATCAAAAGCCTCTTCTTTTTCGTCTTTGTTCATCCTTTCCTCGATTTTTCCTATCTTTTCCTCTCACACCCTCAGTAATCCTTTTTGAACTGTTTCTTTCTCTTGTCTCTCATCCCAATCGCATCATCGTTTTTTCTCTTCAATGATAAATCCGTCTCTCTCTCTTCCTTTTTCTCACCCTTTTCTTTTCCTTGGTTCTTTGAACTCATTAGCTTCTTTGAACTCTCTTTCTCTCTCTCTCTTGCAGGCACGATCGACTTCTCATGCAGCAACACCACAGGATCACCATCACCACCCCCGCCGCCGATAAATCCTCTGGTCCCCCCTTATAACTGTAATCCTCTCCTGCCCCTTCATCTCCCCGCCGTATCTGCCTCTCTCTAAAACCCGCTGACGTGGCAGCCTGCTCATTGAGCTTATGTGGAGAAGGTGATTGCGTCAACACTTCATCGACCACTTTCAACTGCAGATGCCGCCCGGGCTTCTCTAATCTCCTCAATATCTCCTCCCTTCCTTGTGTCCGAGAATGTAATCCTCTACAGAGCAATTTTTTTTTCTTAGAGCTATATATTTTGTTACGTATATTTTTCTCAGGTTCTATTGGAGCGGATTGCCAGGCGCTTGGATTCACCCCTCCGAACTCTCAATCACCGCCGCCGCCGCTTGGCGATTCTGGTAGCAGAGGTTAGTAGTGATGGTCGAGATGGAAGTGCTCATAAAAGTCAGGGTTTTTATGGAATTATGTTTAGTCAAACTCATGTGGTTGATCTTTCACCGCGGGAAATCTTTTACGGCACTAAAAAGAGAGTTGGATGACGTTTAAGAGGGAATTTTTTTAATTTAGATTTAGGGAATTTCTCTCACTAAGAGGAGGTTGCATGATGAACAAGATGAAGTTTTCCCTCTCAAAAATGGGGGTTGGATGATGATCAAACTGGATCTTGTTCTTGAAAATTTGAGGTGGGATGATGATCATGAATATTTGAAGGCATATATTGTGCAATTTTTTCGTAATAATCAGTTGGACGATCATGGAAATGAAATCTAATCTAGTTGTTCGATGTTGTTCTCACTGAAAGTAGGTAGAATGATGGTCTAGAATCATTTTTTACGTATAGATTGTGGATTCTTCTCTCATTGGAAGATGATCAAGGAAGAAGGTCTATTTGGGTCTTTGTTTTTCTTTCAAATAAAACTCACAGACTGAGATCTCTGTGTTCTTGCTAAAAACAGTCTTCTTTTTTATGGCAGCTGCTTCTCAATCTCCAGGGGGCTCAGCATGGATTATCATGATCTTTTTCCTTTCGATTCTTGCTCCGAGGGCATGAACCAATCTCGATGTATGAATAATTTGGAGCCTTTTTATTTCTTGGTATATGATATATTTTTTTAAAAATGCAAAAAGTCTCACGAGTGCATGTTCATAGGAGTATGTTCTGGTGATTTTTCGGGAATAAGTTCGAAATGAAGGAAGAAAAAAAGAATATGATTTGATAATTGATCGTTTCTGATGTGGGCTGATCATGGGTAGTTTCAAGTAATGTTTCAAATATGCCTGATTTAAATATATATGTAAAGAGAGAGAGAAGAGAGGAGGTAACTAGGGAACAGTGATCAATGATCTGATCAAGAGGATTGGATCGATATGATTGAATCCCTCCAGCTATTCATTGATCTACCAAATTGGGCATCGTCCGATCAGTGATCGATCAAGTCAATGATCGAATTTGTTGATAGGCGAGTGGCCTCTCATTTTTGCTCTCAATCTAATCGTTGATCAGATTGAAGGGCATTTTTTAAAATTTATTCACACTTTTATCAATGGTTTAATAGAACTCAATCAGGTATTGCAAATGTTTGAAAACATCTAGTACGAGAATGGTAGAAAATATAGTGGATGTGGACATCGTCTCCTTTATTTCTCACGGCCTCCGCTTGTTCTACCTCATAACGTCATTTTTAGCAGAAATTTCTGAAGTGCTCGTTTCATTTTCCGAAGCTCGGAGACGGACATTCTTGTATGGATACACTGCGATAATCTTCAGCGATATTCTCGTATCAACGAAGAGAATTGGCCAGGGAGAAAGACAGAAGAGAGAGGAGAAACTAGGAAACAAGAAACTAGGAAATATAGTGGATGTGGACATCGTCTCCTTTATTTCTCACGGCCTCCGCTTGTTCTACCTCATAACGTCATTTTTAGCAGAAATTTCTGAAGTGCTCGTTTCATTTTCCGAAGCTCGGAGACGGACATTCTTGTATGGATACACTGCGATAATCTTCAGCGATATTCTCGTATCAACGAAGAGAATTGGCCAGGGAGAAAGACAGAAGAGAGAGGAGAAACTAGGAAACAAGAAACTTGTAAAATGAGCCTCAGTAAATTCGCATGCCCAATATGATGACTCCCGATTGAGCATGCATGGCATCCGAATGAGAAATCGGAAATAAAAAATGAAAATCGGAGAATCGGAAAAGGGAAATGGAAAATCGGAGAGAGAGAGACAGAGAGAGAGAGAGACGACGTTGAGAAGAAAATCGCCCGGCAGGCTGCTATGAAAATATCCAAGATATAATGCGAAAAGGGAATACGAAATCGGAACAGCAGACAAATATGAAATCGGAAATAAAAAATGAAAATCGGAGAATCGGAAAAGCGAAATGGAAAATCGGCGAGAGAGAGAGAGAGAGAGAGAGAGAAACCTACCTTCTCCCGGAGTTGCAATCTTCTCCCGTCCTCCTTGCCGTCCACGTCAGCGTCGTCCTCTCCTAATTTGCTGATACCTAGAGAAGAGGGTGGGAGAGATGAGCTGAAGAGGAAGCGCAGTGAGGGCAGATGCGCAGTGAGGGCAGATCTCGTTTTTTTTTCTGATGCGCGCGCCTTAATTTTTTTTTTTCCCCCATTGCCCTCGCTGATGTGGCATCGGATGACTTAATTTGCCGTCCACGTCAGCGTAGGTGCCCCGCTGGCAGTGGATTTGGACAATTGAGAAGGTGGGAGTGGATTTGGACGCTCCTCAAAAGGTGACGATGTACGGTGAGTTTTCCCCAAAAAATAATGAAAAATTGGACGACAGAAATTTAGACGAATAAGACGAAAACGCGGGAGAGAGAGAGAGTAAATGGGCCACTTCTAAAGGCCCACCGTAAATTGGGCCTTGCTGGCAAAAGACGACCCAGTTTACCAGTTTCAATACTATTATCCGAAGAAAAAGTCAAATGCTGAAATAAAAAATTTGACCGGGTCACCTATTTAGGGTTTCCCCGTTTCACTTGCTGAACTGCTGGAGCAGCTCCAGAGCTCCCGTAGTCCCGTTGCCGCACCATCTACCTGCTTTCAGTTAGAAGTGAGTCTCTCTCTCTCTCTCATTCTCTCTCTCACACACTCTCTCTCTATCTCTCGGCATGCACCATCTTTAATCACTTTTCCCATGAAGAATATGTCTCCTATGATTGTATCCGATGCTATCAAGGTATGGAGAGGATTATTTTTTCTTGAAGATTGATTATGAGGGTCAGCTTTGATTGACTCCTTGGTTTTTCTTCTCGGGGCTTGATTGGCAGTTGCAATGCGATGAATGATTTGAAAATTGGAACTCGTATGATAAGTAAATAGATAAATTAGATAGATAGATCGATATATAGATACGTAGATAGATTGATAAACTGCTAGAACTATTAAGGGATGGAATTTGGGGGGACTGGAAATATCTATCTAATAATATGAGATTTTTTGTCCGGGATTTCTAATGCAGCTGATCTAAGGAATTATAGATAAATGGATTTTAAGATTGATAGATGCGAAATGAAGAAGAGAGTGATGAAGACGGGAATACAGAGAAAGAAGATGGAAATTGGTGGGGGAGTGGGGAGGGATGAGAGAGAGAGAGAGATGTCAACGAGGATTTTATTAAACCTTAATGACTATATTTTTGTGCGTTATTAAGATAATCGGAAAAAAAATGTTAAATCTACATTTGCTAATATACTATCGTATTTTAAATTATTACCTTCCAGCCAATCTCTGTTAGCCACTTCTGGCCAGTCATTGCGGGATTGACTAACTGACTGACTGTCAAAACCCCAAACCAGTCAGCAATTTGAGTCTGTCTCACCCGTCTTGTACGTTGGATGGAAACAAGTGACAAACGGATGGTTATCGTTTGCTTGACGCCCAAACCCTGATCCCTAGGTAGAAATGAGTCCAATGACTCTTTTAGTTCCATTTTTGTTGCTCTTCGCCAACAACTCAAGCAAAAACTAATTAGCTGGTCATTCAGTATGTTTTCTGGATTGAAATTCAGACTCAAATTCGTTTAATGGGCGAAGAAGTGTATGTCCAGGAGAGAGGGACCCTCGTATATATATTGTTAGAGGAGGTAAAAATCTGAGATTTTGACTTCTGAATTGCAGAGGGTGAGATCAGGGAAGGAGCTTCAAGAAAATGTTGGCCACTCGAATCATCTCCTTCTCGCAAACTTTCACTTCATCGCCAAACTGCAGATTATGCCCGGCTGGAGCTTCATTTTCCAGTGCTTCACTTCCTCTCCGTCGAAAGTCCTTTACGCTGCGAGCTGCCATAAGCACTCCGGTCACTTCATCCCCAACCTCTGCCGAAGTAAGTAAATCGTCGTTCAAACACTGCTTCACGACCAGTGCGGATGGATTTCTTTATTGCGAGGGAGTTAGGGTGGAGGACGTGATGGAAGTTGTGGAGAAGCGGCCGTTCTACCTTTACAGTAAGGCACAGATCACACGCAATGTTGAGGCCTATAAGGAAGCCCTAGAAGGATTAGATTCCATCATTGGTTACGCAATTAAGGCCAACAATAATCTTAAGATTTTGGAGCACATAAGGTCTTTAGGTTGTGGAGGTGTGCTTGTCAGTGGGAATGAGTTGAAGCTGGCACTTCATGCCGGATTTGACCCGTCAAAGTAAGATCCTAAAAATTTATATTTTTTATGGTCGCGAATATCTAACAAAATTCTGTCAATTTATTTGCCTGGTTAGATGCATATTCAATGGGAATGGAAAGCTCCTGGAAGACCTGGTCTTAGCTGCCGAGGCCGGCGTCTTTGTTAATGTGGATAGTGAATTTGATCTGGAGAACATTGTCACGGCATCAAGGATCGCTGGACAGAAAGTCAGAGTGTTGCTGAGGATCAATCCTGATGTTGATCCCCAGGTTCGTGCAGATTACTAAAAATCTATGATCACTCTGTATGATTTAGTGGCTTTTGGCTTCATAATTCTTCTTAGGTTCATCCTTATGTTGCCACCGGGAACAAGAACTCGAAATTCGGGATTAGAAACGAGAAGCTTCAGTGGTTCCTTGATGCAGTTAAGTCACATCCTGATGAATTGCAGCTGGTGGGAGTACATTGCCATCTAGGATCTACAATCACCAAGGTAATCATCAGTGAAATCAATAATTTGGATTTTTTTTAATCTCTGGTATCTTCTATTTTCCAGGTGGACATATTCCGTGATGCCGCTGTTCTTATGGTCAATTTCATCGATGAAATTCGTCAACAAGGTTTTGAAATCAAGTTATTAAACATTGGAGGCGGTTTAGGTATTGATTACCACCATTCTGGCGCCATTCTTCCCATGCCAATGGACCTCATCAACACTGTAAAGTTCAAAACTAGTCTCCCCTCTTCTCTCTTGATCTATAAAGATTTCATATTTAGGTGAGAGAATTGGTGATATCTCGGGGCCTGAAACTGATAATCGAGCCGGGGAGATCGCTCATCGCCAACACTTGCTGCTTCGTCAATAGAGTCACTGGCGTCAAGACAAATGGCACAAAGAACTTTATAGTAATCGATGGAAGCATGGCCGAGCTCATTAGACCTAGTCTTTACGGAGCTTACCAGGTAATGAATATTTTTTTAATGACTTGAATTGAAATAAAAGAAAATTATTTGGGTTTTCATTGGTGATTTGATTTATGGTTGGATTTTTTGTGGTGGTATAATATTTTGAACAGCACATAGAATTGGTGTCCCCACCACCGTCTGATGCTCAAGTGTCCACCTTCGATGTGGTGGGGCCTGTTTGTGAGTCCGCAGACTTCCTAGGAAAAGATAGAGAGCTTCCTACTCCCGCCCAGGTCTGAGCTCTCTCTCTCTAGCTCTTCCCTAATGCTCTCTTTCTCTGTCTTCGCCTTTTCTATATATGTAAATGATGTATTTTTCTCTCCTCCTCTCTAAAATATCAGTAAATGTCCAGTATCTCGCGTATGCATATAAAGAGTATTCTGCTCTCTCTCTCTCTCTCTCGCTCTGTGAATTGAGATGTGCCGCAACTTTCATCAGGGAACGGGGTTGGTGGTTCACGACGCGGGAGCTTACTGCATGAGCATGGCCTCTACTTACAATCTAAGGATGCGCCCTCCTGAATACTGGGTACGACCGCATTCTCCCTCTCTCTCTCTCTCAATCTCCGGATTCACCGATTAATTCCTATCCGTAGGTGGACGGCGAATCCGTAGTGAAGATCAGACACGCGGAGGACTTCGAGGATCATATCAAGTTTTTCGAGGGCCTCTAGTTCACCGATTACCATCACCATGAAAACCGCCTTAATTGTGTTTCCTTGAGTTAGAAACTTCAAAAAAAGATGTTCGAGATCATCATGGTCCTTGTCACGATAATGATCAGCCAGATCTCTGGTGGGTCTTCTTCCAGAAATCGCCCAGCAAGCGGATTCCCCCACCCTTCTTCTCCGTCCTGGCTACGTCAGCTTCCACAGGAGTAAGCGGCGACCACAAACTGTCACTAATTGCGTAGTACACAGGTTTATCCATTGACTCACACGTTGCCCTAGGCCAATCCGAGATGGCATTTGCTGGCGTCAGCACAGCTGCCGCCGCTTCTGCCGCCTTCCGCCATTGCTCGGCCTGAATCTTCATCTTCTTCATCTCCGCCTCCAGCGATGTCCTTGCCCACTCCACCGACTGAAACCGTTCTTGCAGTTGACTTGCTCTAAGTTTGACTTCTTCTAGATCCTTTTCATACTGGTTAAGTTTGAGGGCTGCCGCGTCAGCCCTTGTTTCTGCTGCCCCGGCCCTCGCTTCCGCTTCCAATAGCTGCTTCTTCAGGCTCTCGTTCTCCGTCTGCCATTTCTCGAGCTCGGCGAATTCTGTTGTTACGTTTTCTTCAGATTGAGGGGGCATATAATCTTCCTCCTCTTCTTTAATCTTCCTTTTCGTCTCTACTAATTCCTGCTGGACGTCGTTGGCAGCCGCTTCTGCGGAGACGAGCTGCAATTTTATCTTTCGAAGTTCTTCTTGCGCGTGAGATAAGCTCGCTTCGACATCGCTTGTTCTTATAGAAATCGACTTCTTTTGGTTTCCTTCGCTCTTGACCGGTTTCAGCTTCTGGTTCCCCGCGGATATCTATCTCAAATAATCGGAAGAAATTATGAAATAATTTATTAAGATTTCCGGGTTTTTTGGGCTTTACCTCCTGCAAAGGAGTTCGCGGGGAACGGCGAATCGTGGTTGATGGTTTGGCGGCAAGTCTGGGGGATTGGCGCTGAGATTGCTGTGGCACGATTGGTTCCTTGATCAACGGACGAGTGGAGGGGCTAAACAATTTTTGTGCAGAAAAAAATCAGTTAATTTCTTATGGCAGACCTCCGATAAATAAAAAATCAGCTAATTGTAGTTCTACCTTGATCTACGCATTTTCCACAACTTCCACTACGTCTGCTAATCACGCGCAATTCCTGAAAAATTCCACGTCGGACTTCAATATTTCGGAGAGATAAATCTATATATTAAAGTTTGAACGCGACAAGTTTCTAGAGCTCTTTGCGGGTAGAGATCCGGCAAGTAGCCGGGAGTTACAGAAGACATAAAAGGTAGCAAGATCGCTCCGATGAATAAAAGCAACATAAGCTAAAACTGTAGGTCGATCGACACACAATAGAAATCTTCGGAAGGAAGAAGCTCGATCGCGGCGAAAAAAAATGTACAACATCTGAAATCAAAACCGGCGACCTAAACTACGTCAGCTTTCATTTTGAACTGCCGATGCGGAGGAGGAAACGCAACTAAATAATGACGAAGCAAACGGCCAGCGATCTCACTGCAGTGTAATGCACCAGCGCCTTATCACGAATCTCCCGCTTTCCTCGCGCTCCTTCCGACAAGTATATGGTAGCCGGGACGAGCGTTGGAATACCCTTCTTGTGTCGAGGTAGTTTGAATTTAGCATTGGAATCCGCGCCAACGGAAACTGCCAGTTTAGAAGAAGTACCTGTAAAACCTTATGTTTTAAAAATAGCCCCATAATAATTTTATTTGTGTTCATACTCTTATTTTCTATAAATTATTATCTCCCTTATCTCTTCCCTCCCCGCCTAGTAGCCTGCAGGTCAGTTCCTGACAGACTGCTTACAGATTTGGATTCTCCGGTTTTCATGATTTCCTAGCAACCTCTTCTTTTCTTTTGAAACCTAACTGTCATTGTTAGGTATACTTTGTAGATTTAATATTTCATTCGATGTAGGAGTGAGTAGACTTGGAATAGTTGCAAACCTTCTTTCCAATTTCTTCTGTTATTTTATTTCTGAAAGACGTGAAATCTGTTTTATTTATCCACAGGGAAGCAACAAAAATGAATGACAATGATCTCCCCAAGGGAGATAAACTCGTGCTCAAGGGCCTCAAATTCCATGGATTTCATGGCGCCAGGCCGGAGGAGAAGAAGCTCGGACAGAAATTTATCGTCGATTTGGAAGCTTGGCTGGATTTAAAACAAGCTGGTGAGACGGATTTTTTATCGGATACTGTCAGTTACACTGATATATACAGGTAAATCAACGTCGTGTTTTCATGTTGATCATTCCTTATAAGCATTATATGAGTTATTATTATATTTTGGAAATTTACCAAAAAAGGATTTGCTTTGAATCATTCTGACATTGTTAAAAGGCGATTACAGGATAGTAAAAGAAGTCGTTGAAGGGCCATCTCAGGACCTTCTAGAACGTGTGGCTCACCTCATCGCAACCGCAACATTAGCAAAGTTCCCGCAGATCTCAGCCGTCCGATTGCAGGTTAAGAAGCCAAATGTTGCCGTCCATGGAACTATTGATTACCTTGGAATTGAGATTCTGAGGTATCAGAACAAGTGAAAAGTATGTCGATTAATCTGGTGAAAATAAAATCAGAAACTGATATGGTTGTCTCGCATTATAATTTTCCGTTATTACAATCTTTTATTACCACAGAAAGAGAGATACATAGAACGACTTCAAGGATGAAAGAGGGGAAGGTAAGATTGTCAAAATCTCTTGGAATTACTGTATTTGTTTTATGAATTCCATTATACACATAGATTCATTCATTTAATTCGAATGTCGATATTTGAAAAGAAAACAGATAAATTATAGATTAGTCATAAGTCAACGTGTATTGTGAACCGATGTGATTGTTACATGACCTTCCACAACTTTTCTGGTCAATGCCAGCTATCATAATGATTATTTATTATCACATATCCTGATAAACTTTATCATGCAGTACAAGGGGTGGAGATGGGGGGAAGTGGGGCCCCAGTCGTTGTTTTGACCCGGGAGACCCTATGACCCCCCTCTTAGCATCTACATTATGTTCCTTACGGTAGTTAATCTTCTTCCCTGATGTTCTTTCCCTACTCCCAACCCTCTGTACACCGAGGGGATTATCATTATTATCAGTATCACGATGGATTGTATCAGTCTCCTCCTCTTCTGCAAGCCTTCTTGGTCCTTCATGATTCTTCTCCATTCTTCCTTCTGTATGCTAGGGCATTTGATGGCCATGTTCCTTTTATATGGGCTGGCCTAGTAGCTCTGCAGGCTCAGGTCTCATCCCACGATCCTTGATTTGTGTTTATCGTGGGAACCAAGTCTGTCTCATCACTGTAACTAATATGAAAGAATAGAGACCGTGATCAAAGAGATATAGAAAAGAAGGTTAGTGTTTGAGCTATCTAATCCATCCTTGCACCGCTAAAGCTTGAGTGCACTGTTTACCTTGGAGTTCCTCTTCCCAAGGAGTCACCCATCCTTGCACTAGTGAAGCCTGAGTACACCTAAGTCTAAAGATACAGTTAATGGAATATATTTAGTATGGTTATTTTCTTCCCTTTTCATTGTGTCTTTCAGGACTTGTATGTCAATCGGAGGATTGGTTTGAGAAGAGAGAATGGTCGTAGCATCTATAGACCTGTCTTAGACACTCTTTCCTTGAGACTTCTGGCTCTTTTTTCCAATTCATCTTCTATTTCTTCTATTTTTCTGAATCATAGACTTGGCCACACATGATTATTCTAACCGAAAAATCTTTGCTATGGTTATCTTTGTTTGAGTTTGGCTGCGAGTCATGCCAAATCAGCGAATCATCACTGTACTTACCCCACTCATGATTGTATTCCATTGTCCCATGCATTTGACCGTATGTCTTGTGATTTTTCAGGTCTCTTCTATGTCCTTTGGGCCATCTTTATTTTATTGTATTTATTGATGATTAAACTAATATCATCTAGTTATATCTTATTGAAGATTTCACAAAAGTCCTAAAAATAGTCTTCCAGTTTACAAAGAAAATTATTATCTGACATTCTATCCCTCCTAAAATCATGTAGACTAATAATTCCAATTAACCTGTCCAACAAGCCCTTCAAACCTTTTTGTAGGCCACACTATCATCCACCAAACCACCTGCCTTTATACTACTCTGCAAAAATGATGTTGCAAAAAGAAAACACTCTATTCTACTTAATTTTACTCACCCTACTTTGCGAGATGCATGTCTTCGACTATTGGTTTTTTGACTCTCTCATGACAATCACTTATCTTTATAATTAGCTCCCCTCTTCTCCTTTGGGCTTTTTTATTCCTTTTCATTGTCTTTTCCATGATGCCTATTTATTCAACTTACTACCCCTTGTTTTTAGGTGTACTCTCTTTCTTCGAAACCATACTTCATCCCTCTCTAAACTTGCATCTTGGCAATTAAAAAGAGTCCTTGTCAATTATTCTTGCAGGCAAAAGGAATATTGTGTTTATTTATTTGATATGCCGTCACATCTCACCTTTGATGACATCGCCTTTCTTGAAGACATTTCCTATTTTTCATCATCCATTGGTCCTTCTCGAGGACTCACCTCTGACATCATCCCCTCATCTTTCCTTGGATTTTCTTCTACCATCTCTCCCTCTCCTATGTGCCTCCCTTTCTCATTTCCATGACTATTTGACTCCATTATTGCCCTTAATGCTTATACCAGGCTCTTCACTGTCTATGCCCTTGACTAATGCCTCCATTGTAATGATCACTTCCTCTCCACCAATCTCCACTATACCATCTCTGACAACTATGACACCTAGTGTCCCACTGCCATATGATCTTCATCTTCCCATTATCTTGTGTGACATTACACATTCTTGTACTATCATATTGCCCATTTTGCTCGTATAATCATCTTCATCCTACGTAGTGCACTTTACCCTTGTCATGTCCTCCAATTCATTACCCAATTCATATTATGAACCTCTTCAAGTAGCTGAATGGAAAGAGGTTATGGACCTTGAGTATCGTGCCTTAGTGCATCGTGTATATGAGATCTAATATTATACCCCATTGATGCCAACATTGTGATTTGTATGCAATTTTCTCCCTAAAATATCTTCTTGATGGTATGATAGCTTGTCAAAAGTCTTGGTCAATGTCTAAAGAGTTCATTAAAGCTTGTGGCATTAGATACTAATATGCATACAATCACAATCATTAAAAGTGCAAGTTCACATATAATCCAAGGAGGATGAGGAAAAGATTAAAATGAAGAAAATTTTTGGTATTTTTAAATAAAAAATGCAAATGATCAATGAAAAGGAAGAGATATATAAGAAAAATTCAACGAATCGACCTAACACTTTTTGAACATTTTCTACGATCAAAAAAACCCTTATTTTTGACATTGAAAAATGTGATTTAGGGTTTAAAAAAATATATAAAAATATGAATAAAAATCTCGAGAAAGTATAAAAGATTGAAAAGGATAAACCCTACTGCGAAGGTTCATGATAGAAACTTACTATAGAGATGCTCTACGCTTGAACTCAGCGACTATCATCCAACATGAAGATTGAGTAGATAAGAGAAGAAACTCACTAAAAATAATGTTCAGTGCATGATGAATGATTGATCAGTGCCCTCTTTATAGCCAATGCTATAAGTACTTATAAAATATTAAAAAAACCTAAATTTTTCACCTCAAATTTATAATCAACCACATGAGCATATAGAGCATAAAATGACGGTTGTGCTTAAAAATTTTTGACTCTAAACTCCATCAAGGTCATCAGATATCAAACTTTTAATTTGGAAAAATCTGGACCATTGATTAGCTTTCTCTCTCTCTCTTTCAACGTCTTAGAAAATATGTACTCCCGTGTGCACACGAGAAAAAAAGGGAGAAGGGAGAGAGGCCAAATAAGTGAAGAGAATTGAGAACAATGGCAAGAAGAAGGTGAGGAATGCATGTGAGAGAGAGAAAAGAGGGGTGGAAAAGAAAAAAGACGAGTCGGGAGAAAAAGGTGGCTACGACGGATAGAGTAGAGTGACGAGAGGAGAAGAGAGAAAAAGAAGAGAAAGAGAGGGTGGCATAGAAGGAATTCAGAAGAAGAAGAATAAGAAGGGTCCTCTCGTCATGTAGAAGGTACTCAACGCAAGAGAGAAATTCTACGACTCCATAGAACTTCCATTTCACAAGAGAAGTGGCAGCTGTGAAAGAGAGGAGAAGGTGGAGAAAGAATGTGAGGAGAGATTGAGAGAAGTGGCAAGCTGGAGAGCTAGAAAATTGGAGAATCAGCGATCTATAGAAGAATGTAGAGGGAAGAAAAACTTCTTCCACTCATGCACGTACACCCATGCAAGTAAACTAGGCATGAAGAGAGGGATGAGAGAGATGACGAAGGGAAAGTGAAGAAGAAGGATGGAGAGAAAGAAGTGGTGATGATGGAAAGAGAAGATGGAGAAAGACAGAGGAATCGCAGACAACTCTCTTCTAGTAATGTGCACACACCTATGTGTGATGAGAATAGCTTATGCGCAATGGAATATTAATCATGCATTTAAAAATTCCAAGATGGGGGAGTGTCACGCCCCTCCTCGGACTCACGTCCCTTCAGCTCCGACAACCGCTTCACAAACAGCTCAGGAACATCAACAGACATGAACGTCACGACGCTCTACCTCCACCGTCCCCCCGTCCTTATAAAAGGACCCCCTCTTGTCTTGCTTGGAACATAATAAGAATCTCCTTTCTAGTCACCTCCCCCTCTTGGCCTGACAATTGGTATCAGAGCCATGGTCTCCACCCGCCAAACACCTCTGCCGCCCCTCTGCAAAACTATCCCCCCCCCCCCCCGCCCCTAGTCCCGACCTCCCATCCACCTTTACTTCTTCACCCCTCCCCCTTCCCCTCCTTCTTTCACCACCTTCTCCCCTTCGAACCCACCTGACTCCCTCGCCAGCTCCATCACCATCCTCTCCTCCCTCTGCGACTCTCTCGAGCTTCACCTCCAAGAGGAAATGGCCTCTCTCAACGACCTCCGCAGCACGGTCACCACCTCCTCCGACCTCCTCGCCCAACGTCTTGCTCACCTTGACTCCTCCCTCACCCTCCTACAACAAGCCTTCACCTCCATGGCTCTATCCCGGAGCCTCCGAAATCCACCACCCAAACCGACCACTTCCTACGCCGGCGAACGCGACACCTGCACCCTCGACAACTTCCTATGGGACCTCGAGGAATACTTCGCCAACGCCGATATCTCCACCAACGCTGAACGCCTCCGCACGGCTTCCACTTTCCTCACGGGTGCCGCCAAGCTGTGGTGGCGCCGCTGCTGCTCCGACCCTGCCCAACCTCGGGACCTCTCCTGGGGACGGGTTCGCGCCTCCCTGGTTGCCCACTTCTTCCCTGCCAACAGTGCTTTCTCCACCTGGGAGGCCCTCGCCGACCTGCAACAAATGGGATCCCCCCAAGAGTACGTCGCCGCCTTCACCACCCTACTCCTTAGCATCCAGGGCCTCTCCACCGAGCAGACCCACTTCCAGTTCCTCAAAGGACTCCAGCACTGGACGCGCCAAGAAGTCGACCGCCGGGGCGCCACCAATTTCCCCACAATGGCCCGCATCGTCGAGTCGCTCCAGGATACTCGCCGGGTCCCTCCTCGCACACAAACCACCACCACCCCCGGCACACCCACACTCCCCTCCACCAAACCTGTTCCCCCCATCATCCGCCTCCGGACTCCTCCGCCCTCCCTCCACCTCCAACCCACCCACCACGGGGTGCTTCACCTGCGAGGGCCACCACTAGCGCTCCGAATGCCCCCAAAAGCCTTCTCGTAACCCCCCAAAACTTAATGCCCTCACCACCTTTCCCGAGACAACTCATCCCAAACTACACACCCTCACACTCGACCTCTTGACCACCAACCCCTCCCCTCCCTCCCCCTCCGCCTCTGATGATGACGACGAAACCATGCCCGTTCCCCCCCGTCCAATTGACGTCCCCCCTCTCCTCTACATCAACGCCTCCATCCTCGGCCACAACGTTCACGCCCTGGTCGACACAAGTGCTTCTAACACCTTCGTCTCCATCCAGCTCGCCAACTGTATCAGCCTCCCCTTTCCCCACGACGACGAGGACTCCCGGATATACTGTCGGACCGCCACCGACCGCACCAACCCTATAATCGGCATTTCCCATGACCTCCGCCTCCACCTATCCCCCACCTACACCGTTTCCATCGATGCATGCGTCGTCTCCATGCCCCACCACGACCTCATCCTCGGCATAGACTTCCTTCAACGCATCAGCGGCCTCATCCAGCCGTGGCCCACCCTTACCCTCCAGATTTCCCAACCCAACGACACCCCTCTCGTACTCCCTACCCACGAGGACACCCCTCCGCCCGATGCCCCCCCGGTTGGTCCCCTCCTCTCCGCCATGCAACTAAAAAAAGGTCTTCAATACTAGGACCCGACATACCTCGTCCACCTTTCCGACGGAACCTCCACCCCTACCCCCTCTGACCCCCCGGAGTCCCTTCAACCCCTACTCACCGCCAACGCCGACCTTCTTCCCGACTCTCTCCCCTCTTCCCTTCCTCCTCGCTGCGACATTGACCACGCCATCAAGCTCCTTCCCGGCACTTCTCCCCCAGCCAAGGCCCCCTATCGCATGCCCCCTCACCACTTGACCGAGCTCAAGGCCCAGCTCACGAATCTCTTGGAAGCCGGTATGATCCGCCCTTCCAAAGCCCCCTTCAATGCTCCCGTTATCTTCCAGACAAAGAAAGACGGCTCTCTCCGCCTATGCGTAGATTATCGTGGCCTGAACCGCATCACAATTCGCAATAACTGCCCCATTCCCCGTATCGATGATCTCTTTGACCGTCTCGGTAGCGCCTGGGTCTTCTCCAAGCTCGATCTGAAGAGCAGGTACTTCCAAGTGCAGATCAAGGAGGGAGACGAGGCGAAGACCACCTGCGTAACCCGCTACGGCGCCTACGAATTCACCGTCATGCCTTTCGGCCTCACCAACGCACCTGCTACCTTCTCTGCCCTCATGAACGATATCTTTCGCCCTTTCCTTGATACTTCTGTTATCGTCTATCTCGACGATATCCTCGTCTACAGCCCCAACCTCTCCTCCCACGCCACTCATCTCCGACAGGTATTCCAGCTGCTCCGTCAACATTCCCTCTACCTCAACCCCAAGAAATGCGCCTTCGGCCAAACAAGAATCGACTTCCTCGGGCACGTTATCACCAACGACACCATCCACATGGACCCAGCCAAGCTCCAAGTAATTCACGACTGGCCCATCCCCTCCCACCCTAACGACCTTCGCTCCTTCCTTGGCCTCGCCAACTTCTACCCCCGTTTCATTCGCCACTTCTCTCACATCACTCGCCCTCTAACAGACCTTCTCCGCCACAACCAGCCCTGGGCTTGGACACCCACCTGCACCTCCACCTTCACCCACCTCAAAACCCTCCTGACCGCCAACCCCCTTCTCCACCTGCCAGATTTCTCCCTCCCTTTCACCGTCCACACCGACGCTTCAGACCTCGCCCTCGGGAGCATCCTCTCCCAGAAAGGCCATCCCATCCTATACGAAAGCCAGAAATGGAGCCCCGCCGAACGTAACTACCCCACCCACGAAAAAGAACTCGCCGCTGTGGTCCACAACCTGCGCACTTGGTGCCATTACCTCCTCCACCGACCATTCACTGTATTCACAGACAACATCGCCACCCGCCACTTCCTCACCAAAAAGTACCTCTCCGACGATAGGCTTGCTAGCAGGCCCTCCTCACATAATTCGACTTCTCCTTGGAACATACCGTGGGATCTAGCAACACCGCCGCCGACGCTCTCAGTCGCAGACCCCACCTCGGCACCATTTCCCTCCTTCGCGTGGACCCCGAATGGCTCAAGCAGCTCCACGCTTCCCTCTACGCTGACCCCTCGGCGCAAGCACTACACGCAAATGTACGCAACGGCTCCAACACACACTACACCTTACGCGACAGACTACTCCACATATCCACGTGACAACTCTGGATCCCCCCCGACCCGAACCTCCGACGCTCCCTCATCGCCGAATGCCACGACAGCCAGTGGGCCGGCCACCCCGGCCATCGACGAACCACCACCCTCTTATCTCGCTACTTCACTTGTCCAGCTCTACGCTCCGACGTCGAGCAACTCCAGAAAACCGAACGTCGCTCCCCCACCGGGCTTCTCAAACCACTTCCCGTCCCCAACGGGCCATGGGACTCCATCTCACTCAACTTCATCTCCGGTCTCCCAAAAGTCACCGGCGTCGACTCCATCCTTGTCATCATTGACCGCTTCACCAAGTACGCCACCTTTGTTCCCTTCGGCAAGCCATGCACACCTCGCGACACCGCCGACCTCTTCTTCCAGCACATCGTCAAGCTATGGGGACTACCTCGCTCAATCATCTCTGATAGGGACACTCGCTTCACCGGACACTTTTGGCGCACCCTCTTCAAGAAATTTAGGGACAAAGCTCTCCTTCTCATCAGCCTACCACCCTCAAACGGACGGCCAGACCGAATGCATCAACGGACTCCTGGAACAATACCTCCAACACTTTGTCAGCTTCAACCAACACAACTGGCCCTCCCTTCTCGACATTGCCCAATTCGCCCACAACAACCTCCCTACCTCCACCACCGGGACCTCCCCTTTCCAACTCCTCCTCGGCTTCACCCCCGCACCCCCTCTCCCTCCAGCTTCCTGACTCTGATATCCAAAACCCGGCCGACCAATCTACCGCCGACCACCGCTCCTCCTCCAAACAGCCACCCAACACCTCCAACACACCCGTGCCCAGATGAAACAGTTTGCCGACCGACATCGCCAACCCCGCCAATTCACACCCAACGACCTCGTTCTCCTCCGCCTCTCTCCTCACTACTTTCGCCAGCCCTCCACCCACCCCGGCCTCCTTCCACGCTACGATGGCCCCTTCAGAATCACAGAACGCATCGGCAATGCAGCCTATCGCCCTATACCTCCCACCACGCCTCGCCATCCACCCCGTATTCCACGTCTCACTCCTCAAACCATTCTTCCAAGACCCTGACCCCACTCGACCAAACCCACCAACGTCTACACCCTCCATTCCCCCCCCTCCCGCCAAACCCGCCTGTATACTCGCCCGCCGGACCCTCAACCATCCATCCCGTACCCGACCTCAAACCCAGTTCTTGGTACAGTGGCTCGCCCGCTCCGTTGACGACAGCTCTTGGGAAGACGCCCAACGCTTGGAAGCTTTTCCCGACCTCATCCTTTGTTTTCTTCACGACCCGACGGGGACGTCGGGGTTTCGCGCGCCGGGGTTCTGTCATGCCCCTCCTCGGACTCACGTCCCTTCAGCTCTGACAACCGCTTCTCAAACCGCTCTGGAACATCAACAGACATGAACGTCACGACGCTCTACCTCCATCGTCCCCCGTCCTTTATAAAAGGACCCCCTCTTGTCTTGCTTGGAACAGAAAAAGAATCTCCTTTCTAGTCATCTCCCTCTCCCGCTCTCTCCTCCGCCTCTCGGCCTAATAGGGAGAGAGAGATATTATTTTCTATTTTTCTTTTTATATATTTCATTTAAATCATCTGAATTGTTATTTCTCTATGATTTTGGCTTTAAAAATTCCAAAAATTAATTTAAAAACAGAAAGATTTTATAAAAAATAATTTTAATAATTTTAAATCATATTAATCTTACATTTATAAATTTTTTTGTGTAAATGAATGAATTTTAAATAAAAAATAAATTTAAAAAGTCATTTCATGTCTTCATAAATTATTTTCCTAGTAAATTAACGTCATAATTTTTTTATAAAATTTTATCAAGCATGAAAAATCAAGAATAAATTTTTGAACATAAATATTATCATTTTAATCATTTTAAACCATGATAACAATCATTTATGATAATATTTATAAAAAATAAATATATAAATACATGATATGAATGGATGAATTTAGATGTTACTAGATATGCTCAAAATTCTTTTCTAGTCCTTGTGAACTTTAGTTGGGGCCATGTGTTTCTGGAAATCAATTAAGAGTAGTCCTTATATTAGTTGGGTGCTTCCAAAAAAATTTCTATATGATAATCTCAGTGGGAAAGTCTTTATGGAGTAATCTCTTGATTATGTTTGCATAATTCTTCGTGTTATATAAGGGCTAAAAAAGAGCCCTCATTATTGGTCTGTAAAGTTTAGTGGCCTTCTTACTACGTATGGCTTTCCCCCCATACAAGATTGATTATCTAATGATAGAATTCATAAAATTGAGTACCTACACTATCTTATTACAACTATGGCATCATCTTAAAAAATTTTAGGTTGTTGCCATACACTTTTTCCATTGGAATTTAGACACTAAAAATATGGTGAAATGTTTAAAAACTAAAGTTGCAAAGGGATTGTTTGAAGTTATTTACTAGAGTTAACAAAGTTTTATGAAGTAATCACCCCCGCAATGATACCAAGGATCATATGCATGTATTACATACTCATTGTGCACAAAGAAAATTATCAAGCATAAATATATTTGAAATATATATAAACACATGATTACTGAATTTGATGTAAAATCATCCCTCATAGAAATGCAATACGGTAAAAAAAACTGATTTGATACATTTATAACCAATTAATTCTCTTTAACTCTCTCTAAAACAAGAAATTGGTGTTTCTTTTCAACCAAAAAGTTATTTCTTTGTTGTGGATATATAATAGAAAAACTAAACTAAAGGGTACTAGAGGTTTATTGTTTTTAAACTAGATCATGCCCTAATTTGCATTTAATTTTAGAATGGATTGGGTATAAATATCAAAGCAAAATTCTATGACAAATTCTTTGAGAATAACAGAAAAAGGTTTATTTATGTCATTCCATACATGTATAGAGCCAAAATAGATATGGAGCTCGAGGGAGATGTATAGGGTCTTCTTCAGGGATTGAGAGATGGAATAGATAGGGCCCAAAAAGTGGTTAAATTTCCTCTGGGGAATTCACATAAAGGGAGATGCTAATCTCGATTCTAATAAACGAAAAGTGCTCTTTGAACCCGAACGTGAAAGTTGTTTAACATTGATGGATCATTTTCGTGCGTCGTTAAAACACAAAGACGATGGTCAAACAAAATTTATAAAACCGAACTCACAAAGATAAGATATAATAATCAAGTATTGTGTAAGTATCGGGTCGATCCACATACGAGCACGGTTGACTTTAATCGCAGAGTTGACTTGGTCAAACTTAGGTTTAAAAGGACTTTTAAATAACAGAAAATAAGATGTAAGGAATGGAAATGATATAAATAAGCTAAATAAGAAGTTTTAAGAATTGAAATCTCGGATTTGACAGAGAAAAGTCAAAAGTCAAAGTCAAAGCGTTGACTTTGACCAACAGTAGGTGTTCTGCAAAGTCAGAGAATCAAACAGAGTCAGAAGATTACGAAAATTAGATATTTGGAAACTAGAGAGAAAATTAAATTTATTGATATATATTTCGTGATTTTTGGATAAGAAATGGATTTATTATGAATTATTGAAAATCAACTATCAGAAAATCCCCGAAATTAACACCTCAGAGGAAATCTTCAAATTGAATGGCCAAATGAAATATAAATCTTAAAATTTCTATGTCAATGGAAATCTAAGAACCAGAGGAATCTAAAGAGACCAAAATGATCGAACTCTGATTTGTAAGTTGAAAGTAATTGACCCTGAAAGTCAACGTTTGACTTCTGATAAAAGATGGAGAGTCATCGGTCAAACGTCAAATTGAAGGGTCAAATGAACTCGGAATTCGATGAATTTGTGTATCCACAGAAATCTGATGAAAAGAGGAATCTAATGAAACTAAAATCAAGTGATTTGGAATTATAATCAAAGAGATATCCTATTTTCAAAATCAGCAACTTTTCGGACTAAAAATTAGGAAAAAATAAAGAACACTATGAACTACTTTGCGAAAGTAAAGATCTAAACCTAATAAAAATACAAATTACCTCTTGATAATCGATCGAACCTCACTACTAACCCGATTTCCGCAAGAATAGGGCCTCAATTCTCGTGGATTGAAGCGAATTTTCTCGGATTCTTCCTCGTGGACATTCGGAATTTAAGGGAAAAATTCGATGAAATCAAGAGATGAAATCGTGATTATCATACTTCAATGGATGCGTCTCTACACACTTGGAAGCAGAGGATCACGAGAACTTAAGACCTTCCTCAAAACTCGCTTAATTTCTTCACGAGTCGATCAAAAGTTGAAGAACAAAGGGGAGAATTACATGCTTTTAAAGGGAAAATTAGGCCCGATTTTGAGGGCAATAGAGGCGGTCGTGGGAGCGGTTTTGTGGGATCGTGGGAGCGATTCTCTGGCGCAGCGTCTTTGCTCCTGAATTTGCGGTGAAATCTTCCTCAAATTAGCCTCAAAAGAAGCCACGATCGCACCACGATCGGGCCGCGATCGGGCCACGATCGTGGATCGCTCGTGATTTCGATCCTCCAATGAAGCCTTCTGAAGATCGTGGAGGTGATTCCGCCCTGAAGGAATCACGATCGCGGTTCGATCGGACCGCGATCGTGGTGTTCTTCCACAAGACTTATGCGCCGTTAGATTAGAATTTGACGCTCCAGGTATCTTCCGAAAAGAGAAGAAAATCAGACTTCACGTGGCCGTTAGATCGCGATTGCGCGGTCTTAATGTTGATGAAGATAAGCTCTCCTCATGTCGCCACGTGGCGATCGGTGAGCCCTCCGATCGTCGTCACTTAAATCCCTCTTTTAAGCACGTGATGAATTTGATGATCGCGTGGACTCGGGTCCACGCGATCTCTGCCGTTCCGACCGAATCCAACATCCGCCGTGCGTCCACGTCACCTGCAAAAGGTATGACCATGTGGGAACATAGTCCCACACGGAGAAAAACATGGGAGATATCGCGGTTAAATAGGGGGGCTCCCCTTATTACCAATTGTGTTACCGCCCCCCAACTGTTACCAGGGCCCACTATACCCGTGGGCCCTCCACTTGCGAACCCTCACACGCCACGTGGCGCCCCTCATGGGCGTCCGCGTGGGTGTTCGCGTGGCCTTCTGCCACGCGTCAGCGCGACCTGCGCCTCGCGCAGGCCACCCCGGCTCTGCCACGTGGCCTCAGTGCCACGTCGCACCTCGAGGTGGTCCCACGTGCCACGTCAGCGCCCGCAGCTCCCACCTTGCCACGTCAGCACCTACAGGGTAAAAACCCCTTGTTTTGCGATTTTTACTAAAAAAATACTTAATAAAAATCAAATAAAAATTAGAAAAAAGGTATAAACTTCAGAAATTCATAATTTAAAATATACAACTCCTTTTTAATCCAAATTTTCTCCATTGGATCACAAATTCTTTTCTTTTTAATATCATGTCATTTAAAATATATTTTGAAAGAAGAAATCAAGATGAATTAGAATTTACTTAAATCATTTCTCATTAAACATTCTAAATCATAAATTCATCCTGAAATTATCTTTCCAAACATTTACTAAAAGTCAAAAATCATTCAATAACAGAGATTAACTTCTATTAATTTAAACAAAAGATTAATCATCTATTAAGCATGAAATTATCCCTAATTTATGCATAAATATCAACTTTAGTGAAATGACATGCTAATGGAGAAAATTCCTAAAAAGTATGATAACATGCATCATATTCACATAGAATAAGCATGAATATGAGTTAATTAGGATAAGAATTCAAGTTATAAATGCATGTTATCAAACATTAGACGGCTGTTCCCATAACTCTACTCTCAACTTGGATTGTATATCCAAAAATTTTTTGCTCTTTGCCATTCCACATAGAGCCTTGCAGAGGTTCAGAGGCACAACTTTGAGAGCAAGGAAGAGAAGTGGATTCCCTCTTTTGTACCAATCTTCTATAGTCTATTAATCGGAAACTGTAAACCCAACATCTCAATTCATCAATTCGAAGAGAACATTTATCTAGAGATTCTAACTTGAACAAGGGCTATTTAGGTACATTAAAAATATAGAATTTTGATTTACAAACTTTCAGATGTTTAAAAAAAATCCATGGTGTGGGGTATATTTTAATAAATCAAAAAAAAATCATAGAAAATAAATGTTGAAATGACTTCATGCTTCATTTAGTTGGTCATTATAATTAGTATATGATTAATAGGCCTGATCTGCAAGCATTTATACTTGGCTGACAAATTCTTCAAAATCAGGCCAAATTTGATAGTGAAATGATTTTTCAATAGCAAAAAAGATGGAGGATGGATTGGAAACTCAAAAATATCTAATTGGAACGAAGTTAGATAAGAGATGAGTAAGATAGAGAGAGATACATGTTCAGTAGAATATGACCCTAGTTCATAAAATAAATTGCCAAATTTCTATCAAAATTTTATAATGAGATAATAAGTTAACTATATGGAAGCCATATTAGTTTTATAATACACCCAACTAACCTAAATTAAACTTTAGATTGACCCTACTTGGTATCTACACTTACATCACAATAAGTTACCTTTCATGCACAATTACATGAGTACGATCAACATTATCATGCTTTATAGAATTTTCATGTTCATCAGGCCATTTAATATAAATCCACATTTTACATGATTTTTCATGTTGATTTGTGCATCAATCATCTTTGACCTAGCTCTTTGTCTAATACCATGAGATTAATCATAGTTTTTTCTAAAGTTATTGGACATAGGTGGTCTACTTTTAGAGGAGAGAAAAAATACATTTCTTGGAATATTTAATTGATTCACTACATAGAAATAAGATTGAATTTATGAATGAGTGACAAGATTTTATACATTAAAGGGCTTGTGTTTTTGCAGGTTATGAAAAAATTTGTAAGTTACTCTTACTTTTATGGGTTTATATATATATATATATATGTATATGTATGAATTTAAAAGTTCATTAAAAATTAGAAAAAATGGGCAAGAGCTTATGGAAATAATTGAGTTGGCATGCCACTCATAGCCTAGCATGGCAGATATGGGAGCTAGTTTGATGTAAAGGTGGCTCTATATTGCCAATGAAAAATAAGTTATAGAGCCTTTTTACCTTGTGGAGCTCTTTTTTTTTTTCAGAATCCATTAAATTGAGCTATGTTTCATTCATTTTCATTTTAGGAATTCATATGGTGGGGGATTAAATGGGTCGTGTAACAATCATTTTTATACATGCAGTCTGGATTAAGACTTGAGTTTGTATCTTGTATCATAAAAAATACTAGAACATGTGCGACTAAAAAGAAAGGAATTTTTCCTTACCATGAGAAGTATAGAAACAATGATTGCATGCGTTTAACCCCCGCAATTAACTTTTTTAAAATACATCGATCACATGATCATGATGCATTTATGTTTTTAACGCTATTTTGTTTATTCCGTGCTATCTAGGGTTAATCTTGTTCAATTAACAAGTTTAGCCTTTTTCTTGGATCAAGAATCCTAAAATAATACCCATATTTTCTTGATTTTTGGATTTAAAGAGTTTCGCAAAGATAACTATTGATAAATAAGATAATAAGGAGAAGAAATGATTAAAGACAATCTAGAGTTATTTCTCAGCGAAACTGGTGCTTTTTATGAGTAACCCTTAATTTATCTTATGATTTTTTTAAAAAATGACATGATAATATAGATAATTAAATTTCTGACGCAACGATAAAAATTTGAGTGAAAGAAATAATCATTTTTTGAGAGATGTTATTTTTCAAAGGATTGAAATTTTGTGGAGGATTACGCTGCATAATATTTGTTTTTTTATTTATTGAGTTTATTTACATTATTGAGAAGAATCAGAATTTTCTCTCTCCTTAAATCATGATGAACTTGTTTTCTCGATTTCTCTTAAAATTTAGATATGATCGGTCGGCTATTCTCATTCTGCATATTTGAATATTTTATTTTCCCTCATTTTTGTTACCATTTCATCCTCAATTTTCAGTGAATTTGAATGGTTGCTCATCGTTAACCCGAATCCAAACTCTCTATTATCCTTCAATCAATGAACAATTGAAGTGAGTTTGGTTAGACTCACTCGTTCAAGGCCTATTAAGCAGCCAATTCAGTGAAGCCCAACGAGAAATTCCGTATCGACACGTCGAAAAACTCAGTAGAGAGGAAATTATCTTGCCGGCCATGAATTGTTGGGAAGAACAGAGAAGTATGGCGTTCCATGCACAGGGAGCAGGTCCCAATTCCAGATGGAATCAGTGGAATATGTAAGAGTTACGATTTCATTGGGAAAAACATGAGAGCCAAACTGATCAAAACATTGGAGCGTAAATGAAAATGAATCATGAAGGGTTATTGATGCAAGCACCAGGGTTGTTCACACTCCTCCTCACATGTACAGTAAAAGCTTTATCTAATCTGCCATGGCTCGGTTCTAGCCCAGGGGTGATATTGCTCGGCTCTTGCACGAGACGAGGTTAGCAATTTCCGCACCCCTGGGTTTCTGACTTGCAATGAGGTTAAGCTGCAAGGCGTTCTCCCTCACCCCCGCCCGTAGACTCGCCTTCATTTTACCGGAGCAAGACACCAATTTTCTCTCTCACTTTCTCTTTGTCAACCTGCTAGGGAACGCCTTTCAGGATCCATCGAAGATCCCGATCCAGTTCGTTCTCCGTTCAATTGACGTAAACTCGTAGTCGACGGATCGACAGTCTTTTTCAGATACGGTGCTCGGCAATCAGATATACGGATAATCAATCGATCCACCCAATCGATGTAAATTTTCAATCAACGGCCGATCTGAAAATTGGATGGGGTTGGATGGCCCGAAAAGGGCTAGTCAATCTGGACGCGTAGGATCATTAATCCTGAGATCCGAACAACAATCTTGATCAAATTGACACTTCTGAAGATCGAGATCGTTGATAATCACAGGATCAATAATCCACCAATTCGTCGATTCTATTCTTCATTCCCTACGACCAGTCGGATTAAAGTTAAATGATCTTTTGTTTTCCCATTCTAAAACGGAAAATATCGCCAATTTTGCCAACTCAGGAAGAATGTCAGAAGGTGGGGGAAACATATGAAGAAAAACGGAGCATAAACACTCAAATTTTGCAAAGAGTTGATTCCACATAAACATAGCCTAGAGAGAGAGAGAGAGAGAAAGCACACCAACGTCCCTCAATTTCAATACTGCAGAGGATGCGATGGGATGAGACAATCCGCAAGCGAACTTCTCTGATACTGCCCTCATAATGGGGATCTTATCAAGAGATGAAGACGGAAACTTAAAAAACAGCAATCTTAAGAGTGGAAAGGGCGCATCTCTCCAAATATAAGAGAGCATCTGCAATAGCGTCAACCGCAACCTCTCTCCATCTGCCTCTGGCAGAGACTCCCCCTTTGCCCCCCTTTTCACTGTAATAAGTTTATCCCTCATCAGAGAGAAAGAGAGAAAATGTAGGCAGAGAGGGCGAAAGGTGTATAGATATAGGTTAGCAGACATGCATACAGATGACGAGAGAGAGAGAGAGAGAGAGAGAGAGGGCAGAGGGGACTCACATCTTCCGCTCCATCACCTGCACCAGTCTTGCCAGTGCCGTCCTTCAAGGAGTCTTCAACTGGGACGAAATTTCATAAGTAATTGATTTTGGCGAGCAAAAAGATGTTGCATAGCAACATTGTTGATAGAACTTAAAATGATAGTATCATAATTATATTGCGACATCATAAACAAGAGGTCACCCGTCACCTTGGTCCTCATTGATGTCCGAAGTCCACAGACTGAGATTGTCTCTCAAAAGTTGCATTATCAGAGTGCTATCCTTGTAAGATTCTTCACTCAGAGTGTCCAGTTCAGAAATCGCTTCGTCAAATGCATGCTTGGCGAGATGACAAGCCCTGATCATCACCATGCATCCATCATATTCACATAACATGCGAGAAAATGAAACCCCAATAGCTTATGCAAAGATGGCATACGTACCTTTCAGGAGAGTTCATAATTTCGTAGTAGAAAACAGAGAAGTTTAACGCCAAGCCCAATCTGATTGGATGCGTACGAGATAAACCTTCTTCAGCAATAGCTGTTGCCTCCTATAAAAGTTTTCAACATTTCACTTCAGGAAAGCTAAACAAGCTTATCATAATCAAGAGTTTATACTGAAGAACTGGTTTTCAGATAAAATGAAACATGATAGTAACAAGTGGTAAGAACAGATCAAATTCTTTCTATGATTAAAGCTGATATGCTGTCAGTAATCAGTAAGCAATGTCCTTTCTATAAATTTTTTTCTTCCAAAAGTTTACTTCAGGAGAGTTAAAATATGTTACTTCTCCCAGAGATAACCCAAGAAAAACTGGTTTTACAATAACTCAAGCTATGTCAGAAATGAATCACAAGAACAATAATATTTTTCAAATGGATCACACCTGATGTGATTTCAGCGATCGGTCAGCGGCTTACTTCCTCTCAGTCAGATCTTTAAAAATTTTAATCGAGGAAACTTAAATAACATAATCTTAACTAGAGATTATCCTAAAAAAAGGTTTAACAATTAGACTAAACTATCTTATTTCCCAACCAAGAAGACGAACTATGTCAGTAATGCATCACGGAAATAAGCAAATCCTTGATGTGAATCAGACCTGATAAGCTTTCAGTGATCGATCAGCAGCTTCCTTTTTCTCACTTCCCGCCTTAAACTCAGCTAAATAACGATAGTAATCCCCTTTCCTTCATTTTATTAAAAATCACAAATAAACAGAAAATTAAATAACAAAAAAATAATAAACAAAAAGAACACCTTACATTTTGTAGTAAAAAACGGAGGATTCCCCGGCAGACGATGAAGGAATAAGATGCTCATCGATTACCAACATAATATCGTCGCAAATGGACGAAAGCTCGGTTTCAACCTTCTGGCGGTACTCTTTGATCCTCCTCGCGTTCTGTTCGTTACCTTTGGACTCTTCCTTCTGCTCGATCGAGCACAAAATCCTCCACGCCGCTCTTCTAGCTCCGATCACATTCTTGTATCCTACCGATAGCAGATTCCTCTCCTCCACCGTGAGCTCCACGTCTAGCCTAGCGACGTTCTTCATCGATTCCACCATTTCTGAAAAATCGCCGCCAAAATCGCACAAAACATCTCGTGACAAATGAAACCCTAATTCGGGGAGGAGAACGAAAATTTCGTACCGTCGTATCGCTCCGCCTGCTCGGCGAGTTTCGCGACGTAAACGAAGGCGTCTCGCTCCTTCTGGTTGGCCATAGAGATCTGCTCTAGATCTAAGCTCGTGCAATCCTGAAATCCTGAATTCGATTTCTTCGTCTCTTTTTTTTTCTCTGCAACTGCTCCACGCGGCCCCTGCAACGAAAAGGCAAAAAAAAGGGGCCCGAATGACTGTGCCGGTCTGACCCGGAAATCATCAGCCGTCCAAAGCCAATCGTATTGTACGCTTTCTTGGGCCCCACTTCACGAATCACTTTTCTCGGGTTTTCCTTGACCAAAATTAATTATTGATATATTGCACAAAAGTCAAAAGTAATTATATTTACACCCGCCTTCAAGCTTCAGAGGATTTGATCGCTTATGAAAGATCGGCAACTGGCTCGTTAGTGTAATGGGCCCTTGGAAACATATTAAAATGGCCCGCTTGTATGATCTTGCCGCAGATAGAGAGAGAAAGAAGAAAGAGGTGAGAGGGGATGCGGGATGAGAGATTCGCCGTCCCAAGAAGACCAATGATCATCCGCCACGTGGTCTCACGGATACTCTCCCGCACTCAAATCGCTGTCTCTATAGCACGGAGGGCATTTGGGGACAAGCAGAGCCCAAAAATTGAGGGAGCGAATTCGAACTCAAATCGCTGTCTCCTTTCGACCTCCTAAATTTAGGGATCGAATTCTTTCTCTCAGACTCTGCTCCCTGAGATCAAATCCTTTCGATGCTATCCAGGTTCTGAGATCACGCAGAACCCAAGAAATTCGTTCAGACACGCGGCATTTTCAGGTCTTTCTTAAACACGTATTTGCTCTCAATTCCCTGATTTGCTTGCCGGCGGGGGTTCGTCGCAGCCGAAGCAGTCTCTCCGAGAAAGAGAGAGAAATCAGGAAGCAGTCGGCATTCACCCGGCACGTGCCCGGCTTTTGAAAGAATGACGAGTCTCAGACCCTCCCATGGTCCCGGACGGCTAAGAGACATAGGCAGTAGAGATGGAGAGGTCCGGGCTAAATCCATGTACCGACAGAGTCCTCTCTCTCTCTCTCATCCGTATAATAATTTGGATTGAGATTCTCGCCGACCCCTTTCTCGATTTCTCCGGTAGCCGACAAAAGAAGGCCGCGAAGAATTGGGCATAGCGGGTAGCCGCCGGTCTGATCCGAGGGCTCGAGGAGATGGGCACCCAGCAAGGAGACCTACCGGAGGCGATCCTGCACGCCGTCTTCGCCGCGGTGGACGATACACGCACGCGCAACGCCATGGCGCTGGTCTGTCACCGGTGGCTCGAGGCGGAGCGCTCCACCCGCTTCTCCCTCGCGCTCCGCGGCAACGTCCGGGATCTCTTCCTGGTGCCCACCTGCTTCTCCGCCGTGACCCACCTGGATCTTTCTCTACTTTCCCCCTGGGGCTCCGCTATTCTCCCACCGGAGCCCCCCGAGGACCAGCTCCTCCTTGCCATGCGCCTCCGCCAGGCTTTCCCGTCGGTCACCTCGCTCGTGGTCTACGTGCGCGAGGCCGCCGTGGCGGCAGTGCTCGCCGCGCGGTGGCCGCGGCTGAAGCGCGTGAAGCTGGTGAGGTGGCACCAGCGCCCGAATTCCGAGGTGGGCGGGGAGCTCGCTTCTATTCTCCGGCACTGCGCTTCCCTGGCGACCCTCGACTTGTCGAGCTTTTACTGCTGGACGGAGGATCTTCCGCCGGCGCTGCAAGCTGGGCTGCGCGCCGCGGCGTCGCTGGTGCAGCTTGATTTACTTGGGCTGTCGTCGGGGCAAGGTTTCAATTCTAATGAGCTGTTAGCCATCGGCGCGGCCTGCCCCAACCTCGGCCACCTGGCGGTATCCTGTTTGTTCGATCCTCGAATGATGGGGTTCGTCGGGGAGGAAGCGCTTCTGAGTCTGGCCACCAACTGCCCCCGCCTCAAGCTGCTCCACCTGGTGAACACCTCCGCGCTGGCCTCGTGTAGGGAGGATGAGGAATCCCAGGAGGAAGAGGAGTCGAGGATCTCGCACCGTGGGCTGGAGGAGATGTTCGGGAGGCTGCCGCTGCTGGAGGACCTGGCGCTGGAGATGCACGCCGTCGTGCGTGAGTCGGCGGCGGTGCTGGAGGTGCTGGGCGGGCGGTGCCCGGGGATTAAGTCGCTGAGGCTGGGCAGGTTTCCAGGGGGTTTGTCGGGCGGCGGGACTGCATCTGGACGGGGTGGCCGTCTGCGGGAGGCTGAAGACCCTCTGTTTGAAGAGGGCCGACGACCTGACGGATGCCGGGCTCGCGACCATTGGGCGAGGCTGCTCCAGACTGGAAAAGCTGGAGATTCAGGCTTGCCAGGGAGTCACCGAAGCTGGCATCCGCAGGCTGGCGGCAGTTCGTAAAGGACACGCTCATCGAGGTGAGCATCTCCCGCTGTCGACCGTTGACTGCTGCACGGTCGCTCTGGGCGCTGGAGCCTGTGCGGGCTAAGATCGAGGCGTTGCACATCGACTGTGTTTGGGAGGAGGAAGAAGAGGAAGAAATGGAGGGAATGGCGAGGAAGAGGCGGAGGGTTTGCTGGCAGGGAGGAGAGGAGCTGGAGTGGAGGCGGCTGCGGCGGCTGTCCCTGTGGATTCCGGTGGGGGAGGTGCTGAGCCCGCTGGCGGAGGCGGGACTGGAGAGCTGCCCGCTGCTGGAGGAGATAACTATAAAAGTGGAGGGGGATTGCCGGAGGTGTGCTCGGCCGAGTCCGAGGAGCTCGTTCGGGCTGGAGAGCCTGCTGGTGTACCCGAGGCTGAGGAAGATGAAGCTGGACTGCGGGGAGGCGCACGGGTACGCGCTGACGGCGCCCATGGGGCAGATGGACTTGAGCCTGTGGGAGCGGTTCTTCCTGTGGAGAATTGGAGAGCTGGAGCTGGAGGAGCTGGACTACTGGCCGCCGCAGGACCGGGATATGAACCAGAGGGGCATGTCGCTGCCGGCGGCGGGGCAGCTGGCTCAGTGCGCCGCGCTGAGAAAGCTGTTCATCCACGGCACGGCCCACGAGCACTTCATGCGCTTCTTGCTCGACATACCCAATATAAGGGACGTCCAGCTCAGAGAAGATTACTACCCCGCGCCGGACGGAGACTCCAGCACCGAGATGCGCTTCGACTCTTGCAGTCGCTTTGAAGCGGCTCTCAACCGCCGCTCCATTCCGGACTGAAGCACCATTGGCTTTTTTGTTATTTTTCTTCGCTGACTATGTCCGGGGAAAGGAAATAAGATTTAGGGTTAACATCATATAGTGGCACGACGTTTAGGGTAATTATCAGATACCGGCACGACCTTTTTTCACTCTCAAATACTGGCACGACATTTTTCGGTCGCTCAGATATGCACCACCTCAGCATTCCCGCTGAGCTGCCACCTGGTCCTGTTTATTCTCTCTCTCTCTCTTTATTCTCTTCCTCTCTCTTCTTGTCTCTCTCTCTTCGTCCACTTCATTTCTATTTCTCCATGGCGATGTTGACGACGGGGATCGCCCCCCGGCGCGAACTCTCGTGGTCGTCGGCGCTTCTTCCGCGCGGCCGCAGCTTGGCGTCGACATGTGCGGAGGGGGAGGAGGGGTGCCGTTGATCGGGTGAACGGTCTTCTTCTGAGCGGGATTTGCGGCCTCAGCCATATTTTTTTCTCGGGTTTTATCGGAGGAGATGCAGCTAGCAAGGTACTTTTAGGGCTTTTTTGGGGGTCTGAGCTTCTACTAGTCAGGAAGAGGACGAGGAGGAAGCTGAAGAAGGAAGAGATGCGATAGAGGAGCTTCCGCCGTAGCTCTTGGGTTCACCCCTGGTTTCAATTTATAGTGGATACTGAAGGGGTCCAACGAGGCATAAAGGTGATCAAATAACGTGGCAGTCAAACAGACTGGGAACATGGATTTTTAGTTTATATAAAATCAGGCGATAATTTACTGGTCAACCATAGTTGGATTTCTCGTCGATACCGGCGGCGAAATCGGAGTTCCGCGTAGCTTCGGAGTGCAGTAAACTTCAAGATTCAGGGGGTTGGTTTGTCCCCTTCTCGCTGATTGTTCCACGTGTCTCTTTCCTCAGTCCATGGTGTCGCACTCTAGCACCAAGAAATTAACCCGTCAAACATGTAGTTGTGAGTCAGAAATCAAAAGCAATTCCTTCTCTTCCGATTGCGATTGAGTAGACTTCACTTCTGGATCTTCATTTGAATTTGAAATAAAAAAAATACCTTCGACAACTGAGTAACCCGGGAAGCAGATAATGCATCCGAATAAGCATGATATTTTTTCCATAATATCCCGCTTAAAATAAGGTTCCTTCTTCCTTGAGAATGATAGGCGAACACTCTTCTTGCGTTTTTCGGGTTTTGTCGGGAATGTTATGTCCATTAATTATCCAAAGACGATCGAGAGTCTTGGGTGGAAATGATTACTCGATATCCATCGTGACGGATAAGGTAAAAGACTCGAGAGTAGGGGACGAGTCGAATACTCTTCAGTCATGCGAGACATGTGTTTTCTGAGCGAGTGAAACTGAAGCATTGGCTGGTAGGATGCTAATCAATTAAAGAAGATCTTCTGTTTTTTTTATCAGAAGGCCGCAGATCATAACAAGCTGCACCGTTCAGGATCGAGATTTAGACCGCAAGATCTTGAGGGACTTGGATAATGAACTTAAAAATACTCGAGAGTAGATTTTTCATCAAATTCCTTGTCATAAATATTCTTTCGAAAATCCATCGAACAACTTCTCTCGTCCTTGACGATTCCACGTGAATTTGTACGATGCGCTGGGGTAAGAAACTGGAGCTTGCGTCTATCATTAATCCGCTGGCGGCGGTTCGTTAACCTTTTGGAAACGGTAAGGTCGCAGTCGCGTGCAAAAACAAATGTTTAGTTGGAGTTTTCTGAAATCCCGAAGGCACGAGGAAACGGGCGAGGAATTTGGAAATTAATTTATTCCACGGTCAACTCGGGCTTCCTCGTGTAGATCGACTTACGTAGCAGGCCGCCATTTTCATCGACTACGGAGAGGTGTCTGCAATAAACAAGAGAGAAAATGACCGGAGAGGAAAACGTCTGGGATCAGCGTCAAAAAATTCTCCCATCATTCAGGAGAGGGAAATATTGGTTAATACTCGTCGATAATCTGTCGACAGTAAATACGCCGGTCTTGAATAAACGCGCAAGAACAGAAAGGTGAAGATTTAAAACCTGTCAGGCAGCCATTTGGCGGCACAACGACTTCTGGATTTCATGCGTGGCACTAAAAGTATTAAAATTTTGTCAACGCACCTGCGATACTGATATTGTCGAAGCTTTGGTATTTTAATCGAGACCCGGAAGCTAGGTTTTCTTGAGCACAATCACGGGAGTAGAAATCGCATCTGATTTCTGACTTTCATTGGAAGGTCAAGCTGCGGCCGCGCGGAAGAAGCGCCGACGACCACGAGAGTTCGCGCCGGGGGGCGATCCCCGTCGTCAACATCGCCATGGAGAAATAGAAATGAAGTGGACGAAGAGAGAGAGACAAGAAGAGAGAGGAAGAGAATAAAGAGAGAGAGAGAGGACCAGGTGGCAGCCAGGTGGGGGAGGACAAAATAAAAAATGTCACCTCAGCCGGAATGCTGAGCGACCGAAAAAGGTCGTGCAATCGACGCTTGCTCATTTACTTCCTCTTGTCCAGTCTCCTGAAAAAAATTCGGCAATCGAAGGAGAATCGCTGTACAGTGAGAGAGACACGGAAGAGGGGGCCAAAATTCTAGCTAGTAGAGGGTGTATTCACAGTCTAGCAGGCGGGAGAGGATCTCCTGGCAGCTAGGTCGCTCCTCTGGCTCCGCCCAACAATCTGCCATGACCCGACACTTTATCGAGCAGCCAGCGAAAACCTATAGATTAACGAGGAGAAAAAAGATTCAAGGACGGACCTGAAATGAGCTTCCCGAGAGGCCCATCAGGGATTTCGAGCCGCATCCCCTCGTTGGCCACGGAATGGATGACCTGGACCGGGGGGACGCCGTCCCAGGGGCGGCGGAGTGTACAGAGCTCCCAGACGATGACGCCGAAGCTGAAGATGTCGCATTTCTCGGTAAAGGGCTCGTTGCGGATGAGCTCGGGGGCCATCCACTCCGGCGTGCCAGCGGAGACGAGTTCGCGCAAGGAGGTGGCGCCGCCCATGGCTCGAGACAACCCGAAGTCGCAGATCTTCACTGTCCAGTGGTTGCTCACCAGGCAGTTGGCGCTCTTCACGTCCCGGTGCACTATCCCCATCCGGTGGATGCACATTAGCCCACTGCAGAAAAATCATACCAAGTAAAACTACGAATCATCCACGCTTTAAGAGGCTGGGGGAGAGTTTTATCTCTCACCGGCAGATGTCGCGGAGCATCCTAAGCCTGCGCCGCCAGCTGAGGCTTTTCTGCCCGGTGGTGTGGATGAGGTAGTAAAGGGAGCCCATCTCCATGTACTCCGTGACCATCGACAGCTTCGGCGGTTTCATGCACGCGCCCAGGAAGAGAATGACTGCCATGGAGAGAGGATGGGTAACTTGTTTTCAATGGATGATAGAGAAAATAGAGATGCGTGAGTCTCCAAGTACCGTTGGGATGGCGGATACGGCTGATATTGAACCAGAGAAAAAACAAAGACGAGGTTAGAACAACAGAGGTACGAATCTGATCGTGACAAAGACACGGGGGCGAGTACCTTAGTATGGAGACCTCGTTGCAGAAGTTCTCCATGTTTTCCGGGGTCAGATCTTGCTCGAGGAAGACCTTGATGGCGACGTCTGTGCCGTTCCAGATCCCCCGAAACACCTCCCCGAAGAACCCTAAACATTTAAGATCATGGAGAGTCATTCATTACTTTAGTGAACTCGGAAGATTGGGGATGTCAGGCGTATCCTACCTATGCCGACGCGGGTGCCGACGCTTAATTCGGAGAAGTCGATGTTCCACTCGTCGAAAGGCAAAAGAGGCTTGTCCAAGAAGGGGGGCGATTTCAAGACGCTGTTCCACGCCGAAACCATGTCTTCGGATGCTAACAAAGTCGAAGCGCCGACCACTCTGTTTGACATCTGAGAGCTAAATTCATGGGGAGAAGAGGGCAGAGATATCGCCTTGTGACTACAGGCCGCGGTTTGCTTCCGCGAGTGAACATGCTGGGACGATACGTAGCCGTGGCCTTCCATCTGATGATCTGGGGACTGGAAAGCGAGACGATGATAAATCGATAATTAATTTGTATTTAACGTTATAAGTCGGGAAAAAGAAACGTGCATCTTTCCAATGGTCGGCTTGGTCGTCAGAGTAGCCGATGTCCTTGTCCTGTGCTGCGCGGTTCTGCTTGAATGACTCGTTCATGGCCCGTACGGCCCTGCGTAAAAAAATTCACTTTAAAACTAAATAAAGAACACCGATAACAAAATTGATTCTGAAACCAAAGAGCCACATAGAAAGCTAACTTTACGATGTCGTCACCGATCTCTGGAGTCATGCTGATGCTTCGACGCCGTGTTCGGCGAGCATCTGAGCTGGACGCGCCATCTGACCTGCAAAATGCACGAAAAATAATGATCTTCTAAAATTATGCATTGTTCTAAGTGAAATATGAGTTATCCGACATTAAAATTATGCATTGGCTTTTCAAACAAAACATCAACATCAACAGCAGGATAATGTGGGGAACGCACCTCGGTGCAGTTACAGCATATGCGTATTCTCGGGAGGGGATTCGTCTCCCCGCCAAGCATGGATCGTGCACGTGGTTTCAGTAAAGGATGTTCCGGGCTGCATAAATAGTAGAAATGAGATGAAATCAGGCATTTTTGGTCCAATTCGCAATTGTTCATGTTTTTCAAATAGCAGCATAAAATGACGCTCCATCAAGCCATTCTGCCATATTTACTTCTAGACTTTGGGGATCTTAGTGATTGATAGACCAATAGATCAAGATCAACAAAATGAATAAGATTGAAGAGATGATCGATCACCCACAAGGTGCCTTACAAAGTTACAATCAATCCACAATCATTGCAGGTGATCAATTGCAGCAACATACGTATGATCAAGGGCCTAGATCGAAAATGCATCTCATCATTTGGGAGAGAGAGAGGAGGGAAGACAGATCAATTTTATGATTATTAAAGATAGAAGCTTGCAGTTCTGCCTTGGCCATGCTACCTGAGCTGCACCTCTGCCATTTGCGTATCTGACATCCCGGAAAGATAATCATGTTCATCATCGTCCTCGTCATCATCATTATTAATAATCTTTATGATCATCATCATCTCAGGATAACCATTATTTATTTTTAAAAAATATCCACTATTTCAATCAAGAATTATTTAAAATATGAGCCTTGCCATATTTTACTCCCATTAATAAAATTGGATTCAGATGCATTAGATGAGTTGATTAAAAAATTGGATGAGTTGGGGAGAAACTCGGAAAATAGAAAAACAGTTAATGATGCAGACCTTGAACTCGATGCCCGATGTTCAATAACAGCTCTTCTTCTGCTGCGCCGCCAGAAAGTAGAGGTGATATTAGGTTCACTGTGGGATGAGCTGAAACAACAGATATGACACCAACCATAAAAAAAAATTTAAAAAAATAGGGGGTGGGAATGGAGATTAAGAGCCATGAAATACTGTATCTTACCTAAACTTACCCTCAGCAAAGGCCAGGGGCTTCAACATCACATTACGCAATGGCTGAACAGACGCATTAGATGAGTCAACTCTTCTCTGGTGCATTGACTGCATGTTTTCGGTCTGTTCGCCACTACCCCATAATGTAGAGCAATTAGTCCTCGAGTAAAATTACTTTCCCTGATATCCTTCTCTCAATAATCACAGTGAAAAGTGCTTTCGTAACTGAAAACAGATGAGTACAAACTTACCAATCACCATATAATCTCTCCGAGGACCCGTAGAGAGGACTATTAGGTTCAAGAGGAGAATCGCACGAATCATTCTCTGCAGAGTCGCTCTCTCCTGCCGTAGAAATATGAGAAACAACAATCGCTCTGGCTGAAAATGGAATCAACTGGCCTGGAAATCTCATTAGATCAACTAAAAGTTCGACTGAATTCAGATGAACGGTGACCGACATATGCCGATATGAGTCAGGGAACTCTGCAGCACCATCATCAGGCAGCCCCTACAACATATTTAGAAAAGCATTCATTCTTTCCTTCTTCAAACAAGTAATATTTTTCATCGATATTCTATGATTGTTATGAAGCTTATGGCACATCAAGAAAAGAATAAGAAAAAAAAACTGGAAAAATAAAGCGAGCTTACTACTGTCAGTCGGCTTTCAATGCCAGCAGCATCTGCTAAAACCTTAAAAAGAATTGCTCGAGGTCGACATGAACCGTGTCGTATTTGCCCAAGGAGCTGAACCCCTTTATTTTCCTGTGAGTGAGAAATTGCTTCTAAGACTGATTTTGCAGGGCTCTGATCAGCACCTGGGCGTCTATAGAAGTCAGATACCTGTAATATTCACCATATAAGGGGAGAATCTGAGAGACAAGCTTGAAAAACCTTTTTGCTTAAACATAACGGAAAACTTCCTAATTTCATAAGACCGGACTAAAAGCCGCATTGATCTAAAGCTGTGTCTAGGATAGAGCCTGGACACATTTTATCTTAAACACATTTGCATGCCAGAATAATAATTATACTGAGGGAAAATCAACAGGCACGGCAATGGGATGGCAGCAGATGATGGGAATGGGTCTGCAGCAGATAGCAACAGCAAGCAGCAGGGGTTGCATTCACCACGTGAGGTTTCAGAATTAGAATGTCAAAGAAACCCATGCAGTGTCTCTCTCTCTCTCACTTCTCACTTTTTCTAATAAATCAAAATTTCAAATTTTTGTTCTTAGTCATTAAGTCACACTGATTTTAGTCCGGTCCATGTCAACCTAAATACTAGACCATCAGACAGTCATAGCATGGTTTTTTAGAATGGTTTTTCTGATCCCAGCATATCACTACATTTCAATTGATAGACAAATAAAAGTTTTCACGTCCCACATTCGAATAGGTGAGCTAGACTACAATGAGAACAGGTGAGTCTAGAAAAAAAAGAGTAACCTTAAAACTATTAGTAAACTTCAATCCAGGGGTTTCCTCTCATCCACGGGTTTTTTCTAAAAACTTCAATCCATGGATGAGAGGAAACTGAGCAGCAGGTTGATAAATACTTGAAGATAAACTAGGTTTCCAAGTTGCCGACTCCAGTTCACGTGAATCCATATAAGTTGAGATACTTATGAATGGTGCATGAGTTTCCTTATATCAAAACGGGCTCAAGGGTAATTACGAAAGAGGTTCTGCATAAGCATAGCAGCAGTTTCCAGGAATCGGTTACCAACCAGCATCTAAGCGGCCATTTACGTCTGCTATAGCCCTTCCCAGAAGGCAGTGGAGTGGACATCATTTTCCAGCACCTTATGGCCTCAAAAATAGGGTGGTTAGGGTGGAGTCTTCTACAAATAAAGAACAGAATATGAGTTAGGTTTGTACCAGGGATAGTCACCTCTCTCCAAGGATCCATTTACTCTTCTAAGCAGCTCTTTCCCCATCTAATATTCTTCTCCCTCTCTCCCTATACTGTAACCCTTGGATTCCTTTATACTTTCCGAATTTTACTTTTTTTCTACCAGGGCATTTTAATATCCTGGTATCCACCTCTGAACTGAGTTTTGAGGGGAGATTGATCTGTCCCCCCGAGGACCAAATCACATTCTCAAGGCAAAAGTCATTATTCTTCAGTTCTGATGCATATTTTCAGGAGACATCATTACCGCATATGCAGTGTTAGGAAAACACTTAATTTTACAGTCCTACCACTAGACTTAGACTACTTGTATTTATTTTTCTTTAAGTTTATATCCTATCACTAGTGACCATTAGAGTGTAGCAGTCACTTAAACATATATAAATAGATCTTATATGAATATAGAAACTTAACTTCTTCCATCCTAAAAATTCTGTGTTCACTGTCCTACATCTGTTCAAGCTACAGCATCCTTCAAATTCTAACATGGTATCAGAGCTAAGGATCAGAAGTGTGTTCTTTCTGTTTTTTTAAATTGTTATTACAGCCATTGATCCTTGTGTCACAATGATCCGCTCTGAGGACATAGCAGGAGGGGAGGATTATCAGTAGAGATTCTACCCTTTGATCATATGGCAAAAGAAGAGAAACCTACCATGTCACCTGCAGTCAAAACACCCAATCCTACACCATCTACAGTATTATCTATACCTACAGGAGACAGGTGGTTCCAGGAAGCCAATTTATGGGCCATAACATACATTTATGGGTGTGCCATATGCAAGCCATCATTGGGCCAAGAAAGCTTCTGGACCATCTGACCAAGAATGATCCATCTGAGACAAACCCACAATACAAGAAATGGGTTGTAGAGGAATTCCTTAATACATAGATCGTTGATTCAATGACAACATAGTTGGCAAATTGCTTTATTGAGTATGAATCTGTGAAGGAAATCTGGGACGCAGCTCACAAATGCCACTCCAAAAAGAATGACAGGTCTAAAATAGCTCAGTTAATGAACCAAGCGGGAACATTACAACGAGGTGATAGATCTTTACTAGACTATGCGAATGAATTGAGTACCATATTCAGAGAGCTGGACCGCTATTGACCTCCTGTCCACAATTCAGTGGACAGAGAGTATATACTCACTGATAGAGTATACAAGCTGTTGCAAGGTTTGAGACCGGACTTTGAAGGCATCCGAAGCCAATTACACAATAGAGAAACTCACTACCTTTTGATGATGCAGTATCTCAGCTACAAAACGAAGAAAGCCGCCTCCACGAGATGAAGGAGGGGGAGATAATTCAGCATATGTGGTTAGCAGTTCAGGAGCACCTACTCCCAACCAAACTGCCCCATCAAATCCTAGTGTTGGAAACACAAAAAAGGGTCCAGTAAAGTCTAAAAGATAATCTATGGTGCAACTACTGCGAAGTGACATACGAAGGAGACATGTTGGAAGTTGCATGGTCGACCTCCACTAGTTCATATGATATCTCAACCATACCTACCTCAAAGAGTAGAGGCAGAGGGACAGCTGTGGATGCAAAATCATGTCTCCCACCCATTCAATCCACAATTGTCAACTACAAGCATGAATCATTAAGCACAAATAACTCCACAAGAGGTTCAGAAACTCAGAGAAGAAATGCAAAACATGAAGAACTTTCAACACCAAATGCAAAGTCTTCTGTCTTCGACCTCTGGATCAGTCATCGGCTCTACCTCTGGAAAATTCAGGTAGCTCCAATATCCTATCTTTTTAATCATCATTAGCATCATTGTCAAACTCAAAACAGAGTTCTTGGATATTAGACTCAGGAGCAACCGATCACATGACACCCATACATAGTATATTTGGGTTATATGATCTGTGCACCACTGATAAAAGAGTACAAACCGCTGATGGAATACTACTTGGAGTATCAGACATTGGCAGCGTAAACATAAAACCTTTGGGATCTACATGCACTGCATGTGCCTAGATTATTCATAGATCTAGTTTTGGTACACAAGTTAGCCAAATTAGATGAGTATAGAATCATATTTGATGATATTGATGCCTTCTTGTGTAATAAGGTCCACAGATGGAAGATTGGACTTGCCAAAGTCCATCATGGACTTCACTACCTGCCGTAACAGAGTTGAGGACTGGAAGGGAGGAGAACTCTAAAGAGGCAATGACGTCTAGTCCCTCAACAGAAGAAATGATTACCTTGTTACATGGGAGATTAGGCCATCCCTCCTGTACACTCCTCAAAACTATGTATCCTGAATTATTTGAGTAACTATCTTTGAAAAAAATGATTTGTGAGGCCTGTCAACTAAGGAATGACTTGCTCCATTAAGGAAAAGCTCTTACCTCCAGGAAGATAATAGATGTACAAAACCATTTCAACTCATTCACTATGATATATGGGGACCTTCCCCCAATTATTGAGTTGAATCTGTCTAAATGGTTCCTAGTCTGTGTGGATGACCACAGTCAATTCCGATGGTTATTCCTACTTAAAGAAAAAACAGAGGTAACAAAAATTCTAAAGAACTTATGTTACTCAGTCAAAAGGCAATTTGGAGTAGATATACAAGGGTTTGGGACAGACAATGTTAGAGACTTCTGCAATAGGGAATTGAGAGAATTCTTCGACAGTGAAGGGATTCAACATGAAATGTCATGTCCTTACACCCCCAGAAAAATGGCCTTGCTGAGAAGAAAATAGGAGATATCATTAATAAAAGCAGAACTTTACTAGTACAGTCAAAGTTCCCAAAGAACCTATGGGGATTTGCAGTAATGACTGCCATTCATCTATTTAATAGATTACCATAAAAACTATGGGATTAAGAAGCCTTACTGAACTCTTCAAACAATTATTCCCGAAGGTGAAATTAAGGAATGGTTTGACTCCTCGAGTATTTGGATGTGTAAGCTATGTTCACTCACACAATATGCAAACTGCGAAAAGCAAAGGCCCTGAATTGTGTATTTGTTGGATACTCAAACATACGGAGTCTATAAATTCTATCACCCTACAACTAGGAATATTTGGTAACTAAGGATCTTACCTTTGATGAGAATAAATTCTTTTATCACCTTAGCAGAGAATCCAAACTTGAAGGTGAGGGAGAAAGGGTAACGGGACCAATACCACTTCCTCAATTTGAAAAATTGAGCATAAAGAAGGATCCACTGATGCAGAACGACAAGACGATGAACTAAATAGGAACCCGGGAGACAATACCCTAATGACTACTACTACATTTCCCAAATATTATATTGGAAGGAAGAACAGACAGAAAATGACCATTCCTCAACCACAACCATCTGATGAGGATATAACCTCCTCAGAAAACCCACAGGAGAGTTATCATACCTGAAAGAGAGAATGAGGACGCTCTACCTATAGCTCTAAGCAAAAATCCTCACAAGTGTGTGAAACCTCTTCCTTATGGCCTATGCAATTTTCATACATATAAGAGAGTTTTACCAGATTATAAGAGCTTCCTAACAACTCTCAGTCAGACTGTGATTCCAAATACAGAAGACAAAGCATTTAAATGTCCTCACTGGAAAGAAGCAATTAATGAGGAAAATGCAAGCCTTAATCAAGAAGAAAACTTGGGATGTAGTGGAAAAATCGCACAAAAAAACCCGTGGGCTGGAGGCGGGTCTTTACAATCAAATATAAATCAGACAGGTTATTAAAACGGTATAAAGCTCAAGTGGTAGACAAGGGATACACTCAAGCTTAGGAAATAGATTATAAGGAAACATTTGCTCATGTGGCAAAGATGAATACCATCAGAAGATTAATATCACTAGCAGTTAACTTGAATTGGAATATGCAATAGTATGACATCAAGAATGCCTTCCTGCATGGAGACCTAGATGAAGAAATTTACATCCAAATTCTACCAGGTTATGAAGAATATAGTAACATCAACAAAGTATGTATGTTAAAAAAGACCTTGTTTGTACTTAAAAAATCCCCATGTTTTGTATGGATTGAAGCAATCCCCACGAGCATGGTTTGGAAAATTTACCCAAACCATGAAGATGCTTGGGTACAAACTGTGAAACACACCAATCCTCTGCCAGAAGAATTGCTTCTGTTGATGGAGGTTATTGCACAGAGAGAAGTAGAAGTAAAAGTTATACCTTTGATTTAATGCTTTGAGGTATTTATACAGTCGGTATTCGACAGTTACCGGGTAACGGTCACTTTTGAACGGTAACTAGCGATAGGTAAATATGTGAAAGATAAAAGGACAGAATTACAATTTATCAAAGTTCAGTGGTAACAGAGTAATGACTCCATTTTCTCAACATTCCCCCTCAAGCACGGGAATGGATGCTTCTCATTCCTAGCCTGGATATTAGTCTTGAGAATTGCTTGACTGGCAGCCCTTTGGTTAATATGTCCGCGCATTGTTCAGTAGTTGGGACATACTCAGTCCACTGTTGACTTACTCAGTCCATTGTTCAGTAGTTGGGAAAACTTTTACACAGTCCACTGTAAAATATCTTTATTGACATCTTCATCAGAATCTTATAATAGCGCATGAGTATTAGATTCTGATGCTATTGATTATATGATGCCTATATCTGATAGTTTTGTATCATGTTAACCTTGTTCTAGTAGTAAAAAAGGTTCAGACAGCCGATGGAAACTTACTCACAACAGCTGGAATACAAGTAGAACCCATAGGACTATTAACACATGTATTACATGTACCAAAATTATTTTTAAGTCTAGTATCAATACAAACACTTGCTAAGTCACAATTATATAGAATTGTCTTTGATGGTCTTCACATTTTTTTGTGCCATAAAGTGCAAGGGTAGAAGACTCGACTCAGCTAAAGTCCAACAAGGACTATATTACCTTGGAAGGGAGAAAACCTGATGACAAGAATAATGAGGGCTAATTCAGAAGAAGAAAAACTCCTACTTACCCTTTGGAGGCTAGGGCATCCCTCGTTTTCATTGTTAATTCATTGTCAAAGGAAAATGTATTTGAACATTTTTGGAAAACTTAAGATTGAAAATATTGTGAGTAATGTGTGTCAACCTGCAAAACTTGAGAGAACGTCATATCAAATAGTTAATAACAGATGTCAAATACCTTTCCAACTCATACACTTATATTTGGGGACTTCCCTGTTACACAGATTTATATGGATCTTGACAGTTCCTATTCTGCGTAGATAATTGTAGCCAATTTAGCTGGATATCTCAGCTCAAACAGAACTCAAAAGTAACAAAAGTTTGATGGAAGTTTAGTCACTCATAAAGTGGTAATTTGGAACTAATACAATAGGCTTTTAGGACTGACAAAGCTAGAGATCTCTGCAATAATGAATTAAAGGAATTTTTTGGAAGAACTCCAATTATAACTTACCAAAGGAGAAAGAAAAGAGTGAATAAGAAGAATCCAGAAGCCGGGACCCACAGTTGACAGCTGTCCATACGAGGTGGTGGATCCACCAGTCTCAACTGGATCCACTATATAAGCCAGGGGTAGGTCCGAGAATAAGGACATCAAGAAGTGAGTCAGTCTTGAGGTGAGGAGGTCCTGAGCAGAAGTCCTCGAAACTCTTGCTCCCTGAATCTACCAAGGTAGGTTCTTGATCTTTCTATATCTCATTCTGCAGATTGGTGAGGAATCTCAGGTGGTGGTGTCAGAGTTGGTGATCAAGAACTGAGTGGTTGCGATCAGCTCTGTTCGTGAACTCTCTCTTTTGACTCCAGGAGAATTGTCAAGGAAGGACAGGTTGGATGACGAGCCTGATCTCAGATCTACTTCCAACCAACAATTTCCAGTTTCTTTTACATCAAATTGTTTGGAAGAATAAATCGTGGATAATTGACATTTGATTCAATTCTATTCTACAAGATCTAACCTAGGATCTTTCCATTTTTCACATGTGAGGAAATTAAACACGAAACCTCTTGTATTTATACCCTTCAGTGAAATGGATTAGCAGAAAGGAAAATAAGGGATATCAAGGATAAATATAGAACGCTAATAATCCAATCTAAGGTACCTAAAAGTTTTTTTGGGATTTGCTGCAATGACATCAGACCATCTAATAAATTTATTTCCCTCTAAGGCTAACGAAATGAGGAGTCCAACAGAGATATTAGAAAATTCTATCATAGAATCCAACAAAGGAGTGGGTTAAAACCTAAGGTATTCTGATATTTTTTTTTTGTTGAAAAAACTAAGGAAGTCTGACGCATTACCTATGCACACCTTAATTCTGCCCAAACAGAAAAGTTATCTGCCAGGGCCCTAAAATATGTGTTTTTGGGCTACTCAAACACTCAAAAAGGGTATAAATGTTATTGCCTAGCAACGTAAAACTCATTGTACCTGAAGATGTGAATTTTGATGAAAACTGTTTTATTATCAATCTATAGATACATCCAACTTACTAGATGACCAGAATGTATTGAATAATGAGGACACCCCAATTCTCCTACCTGATCTCCAAACAGGTAAATCCAGTTCATTCCCTGATGATCATAAAAATCAGAAAATGAACCCACTAAAAATTAAGACAAATCAGTAATGTGGCCTCATCTGATTTTCCTAGATATCCCAAATTCTATAGTTGAACAAAAATACAATTATCTATACCATCAACTGAGGAGAAAGTCAGGGAAGAATCAGAGGGAACCAGTATCAAAAATAAAACTGATGTCCTTCCAATTGCATTAAGGAAAAATAGTAGAACATGTGTCAAGTTTACTCCACATAGAATTTCTCAAATCATGGCCAACAAACAAGTTTCTCCTCAACATAAAAGTTACCTAACGAATGAAGAGATGGAAGATTTAATTAAAAGAGGGAGAGAACTTGCAGTGTTCTGGGGTTGTTGGGGGGTCGGGGTTGGGGTTTGTTTGTTGAAGGAGGAGGAAGAGAGGAGGAAAAGAGAGAGGGGAGGGGGCGGGGGCATGGGGGTTGGTTGGGGGTGGATCCACCCACAAAGGGGAGTGAGGCACGGATGCCCACTCACACCTCTACTGTTTGTCCTAGCAGTTGATGCACTGGCCACGTGTATCACACAAGGATGCTCACAAAGGGTGATGAAGGGTAACTAGACACCAAGCTATCTAAAGGGGATTCCTCTGCTGCAATATGCAAATGACACCATGCTTTTCATAGGAGGTGAGAAACCTTTCCACTTTACTAGATCTATTCGTAGATTTTTCAGTTTTCCAATTAATCATGTTAAATTAGCCTTTCTGGGATTTGGCCAAACCCAAGACAAGGAGATACATCGCTCAAAGGTTTGGGCACACTGATCGGGCATCTACCTATGCGGTACTTAGGCTTGCCTCAAGTACAAACTTGCAACTGGTTGTTGAGAAGGTAGAAAGACACTTGGAGTGGTGGCAAACAAAGGTGATGTCAAAGGGGATGCCTGGTAGTCACAAGGAATTTTGAGGGAGGCATTTCCTTGCCTTTTTGCGCCTACATAGAACCCTAAAACCATGGTCAAGGACTACGAGGGTGGAATGTGGAACCCGACCTTTGATGGTACGGTGTCAGACCAGAGGGTCATGGGATTCTCCCTAACACATAAGAAACCAATACGCAGAGAACAAGACAGCCCAGAATAGAATAATGCCCTGTTTTCAGTCCGCACAGCCTATACTAAGATCCAAAAGGGAGAAGGGTAGATGCACCGACAATTATCCGGGCATGTAGCATCATTTGGAGGCAAAAAGTCCCGTTGAAGGTGCATATCTTTAGATAGCTTCTCCTGAAGCATGGCTAATGACTATGGTGATTCTCAACAAAATGTACATGGATACATCGGCAGATTGGATTTTATCTATACCATTCTTGAATGTTTTTTTCAACATGAAAGGAAGATCATCTGAGTTCAGTGATCAACCAGTACAAGTACCCTCTTCTTCCTAGCCAAGAGGTCATCTGTCCTTGGACTGCCCAAGCCTCAGCATCTTTACCCCTTGAATTATTCTCACACCAGCATACCTCTTCCCAAGTACTCTCCCGTCCTTGCACTGCCCAATCTTGAGCAAGCTTAACTCTGGAGTTCTTTTCCACCACAGCACCCCTCTTCCCAGGGATCACCTATCCCTGCATTGCCCAAGCCTGAGCAACCTTAACTCTAGAGTTCTTCTTCACCCCAGTACCCCTCTTCTTAGGAGGTCACCCATACCCTACTGCCCAAGTTAGAGCCTGCCCAGCTCCAGAGTTCATCTCCACCTAAGTGACCCCCTTATACTTAAGAGTGTTGATTACAACAGTCATCTAATCTTGCATGTTACTGTAAAATATGACCAGTACCTTTAGAACAGTCATCTACTTAGTATAAATAGTGTTGTTTACATTAAGTGAAATATCTTCTTTTCTGTCTAAAAACCTCTTTTTCGTTCCTCCCTTCTTTCTCAAGATTTAACTCTCTAGCTTTAATTATCTAGAATAGACATTCAGCAACTCTGAATCATCATATTCCCCAACTATTGAAATCATAGACTTTCAGAAACGGTAAATGTCACCCCAGGAAGAGAAATGAAGTATAGATATAGATATATGTTCGCACAGGCTAATGACTGAAATGAAATGGAAGTACTGAATCAAAAACAAAATTGGATTCATTATTAAAAAAACAACTAATAAATAGGAGGCCTAAATTCTGAGCAAAAGAAAGTTCCGTTTGAGGAAAATACTCACCAGTCCAGCAATTTTTTTAATGATTGATGCTGGGTTTGAGTGGGGAACCTTCACCAATGCGGCACTTAATTGTTTCAGCATTGAGAGTTTTTTATCCTTTTCCATGTTAACAAGAATAATCTCTGCTTTTAGTCCCTCTAAGCCTAGAGAAGAAAGATCATCGGGAGATGGGATCATGTCAAATAACTCCTTGAACTTTTTCTCCTGAGCACATGAAAAAAAAGTGAGAAGAAATGAGAAAAGGTTGAGAAAGTGTGCTAAAGCAAGACTTTATTTCCCTGATTAAGATGTTGAAAAATTTGATAGCTTAATCCCTTAATCCAAGAGTGGTTCAAATATATACCAGATCACACGTTTTCAAGAGTCAAGAATTACTCACAGGTATGACAGAATAAAATCCACTGGGTATTACACCCGAGTATGTTCCAGTTGCCCATAGAGTCTGAGATGCCCCCTCGGCTGACATGTCAGCATACCGGAAACCGTGGGGAGAACCTCTCACGATTGGTGTGTCATCTTTGGAAGCCAGTGAAACTGATTGAAGATTTTCTAACAAACCTGAAGGCCACCATCCAGAATTTGTAGTCTCAGGATCACATGAGCCTGAATCACTCGTCCTTTCCTCCATTGTCCAATTACAGTTTACACAATCATCTCACTACCCCTAACGTGAAAACCAGGCTCAGAAGATATATGATAAGAAGAGAGCTCAAAATGGATGGTCTTTTTGAAGGATCTTCCCCTACAACGAAAAATGTAATTTACTATAATAATTAGTCATACCAGACAATTGCAAAGTTTATCTGATTTCAAAAAACTTTGGTGAATAAAGAGAGTGATAGGTACAAGAATCATTAAAAAAGCATCATCATGTGTAAACCTGAGAATCCCGTCATCCTTCAAATATATAGAAGTAACCATGGAACTTCGGCCAACAGTCAACTAACAATATTCAGAACCAGATGATCTTACTTCGTGTCATCAGTAGTAGCAAGAAACCGTCAACAGGTGTATCTAATAACATCACAGCCAGCTATTGTACTTAAATTTACTTAAATGGGCATTAATAGGACGAGACATTGTACATTATCCCTCAATACATATAGACGATGTTTCCAAACCCAAGAAGACAAACCATATCGGAGACTGTACAAGTCAAACAGCTAAACTAGCACGGCAGACGTACGAGGATTCAATGGTCGCACTTCCAGATAGTCATGGTATTTCGCCAAATACGCATTAATTCAAAAAAGATGAAAGACAAACTTATCTAAGAATGTTAAACGACTAATTCCATTTGACCGCTCAACAAAATAAAACACGCCATCTCATTCGATTCCCCTCCAGGAAATTCGTAAGTTACCATACATGCAAGGTGTCCTTTGGATTATCAACGATAGCATACACCTTACGAGATGAGAGAAATACCGTGCTATTCAGGAACTCAGCTCCTAAACCTAGAACCACAACGCTAAAAACGGAAAATCACGAAGCACAGAGCTAGGGCTTCATTACCGACATTTTGCGCGCCTGGGGGAAATTTTCCACTTCCTCGCAAATGAATGCCACAAAACTCAGCAGGAAGGAACGAGCTGGCGGCGACAAAGAACGACTTAGAAACCAGGGATTAATATATACATTTCTATATACATATGTTATTGCTCACCACTCTTTTTGAGTTTTTAGGAGCCTTGCCTTGTCGGCGTTGACACGTCTCCGTCGATCTGGGCACGGAGGTTGATCTCCGGATCAAACCGCGTAGGGTAATTATCCGCTGACCTCGTCCGATCGACAGCTGTTAACCGTCCACACGCCACGGTCCTCACGCTGCGAATAAAGCTCCTCCTCCTTTCGCTTTTCCAATTTTTCCTTTTTGCGTTGCGAATTTCCACGTCGGATTGGCCCGATCCAGCCTGTTTGCTCCACGTGGCAGAGAGAGAGTCCTTTTTAATTTCCTCCGGCATCCCCGCGTGTTTGTTATGCGAGTGCCCTCTTGAAAAAGATTCTGAGCTTTTCAAATTTTAAATTAAGCCCTCCATTACAGCTTCGATTTTTCACGATATAATTTAATAGATTTTAAGGGCAAATGCGGTCCTCGTCCACGTGGCGAAGAGAGAAACGAGGAGACATAAATGGTCGCTTTAATTTTCATCCACTTCATTCCACTGGCATCCTGTTTCAATTAACATCGTCCTCATCGCCTTCGGACTTTTAAATAAATACCCTCTACAAATTTATTAAAAAACCCTCAATTTTTCGTCTTCTTAAAAATAAACGGACAAAGCAAACCACTCAGTTAGTTCGCCATTAATGTGAATTTTTAAAGCACTCTGACATTGCACCCCCGGCCATGATTGACGGCCAGTCGAAGCCCAATCCGACATGGTAGCGTATTTGGAGGGCTAGGGACCGTAGAAAACAATGGACCCGACGGGAAGGATCTTGGACCACCGGGATCGGACTCTCCCTCGTCCGTCTGATCAGTCATTAAGCCAGTGCAAGAGCTTTCTCGGGACACTTAAAGATAATGACGAAGATGCCGGTTCACTAAGTCAGCCATCAGGCGGTAAGCTCACCTCCCGAAAGGGTGATTATAATATTAATAAACTAGATTGTTCCGTTAGTGCCTCCCCACTTACCACTTGCTACTTCCTCGGACACTTAAAGATTTCTGCTCCAGCATCCTCCGGCGGCGATCACGAGAATTGACCGGCAATCTTTCCCGTTCGACGCTCATTTACCGTCACCCATTGATTTCAGCGGTGTGTCGGTCCTCCTCCTGCATGCGTGATTCCTCATATAAAGGAGAGACAGAGTGTCGATCCAAGCTCGCGTCGCCATGGCAGCCAAGCAACTCGACTTCAATTCTCTGCTTCCCTCAGTCCGCCGGCTCGGACCCGTTCTCCCTCCCAGCCCAAATTCCTACTCCAACGTCGCCGTTCCTGATCGCGCGGTGGAGAGTCCTCGGCGATCACCTTTGCCGTTCTATAAATCTGATTCTATCTCGGGACCTATTCAGAAGCCCGGAGTTGTTCCATTCTTGTGGGAGCAGAGCCCAGGTCAGCCTAAAGATGGTTTTATTGCCGGTGGCGTCAGTAGACGATCTCTTCGTGGGAACGGCAGATCCGTCGTCAACTCGCCTAACTGCTCCGCTCGCGCCGAGTCCTGCTTCATGCACTACAGCATGAGCGGAATGAGCGAGGATACGGCATCCAGAGCGTCTTCCCGGAGAATTTCGGCGGATCTAAGAAACCCGGATGTGAGATATACGGTTGAAAGCAAAGGGCGAGAACAGAGACCCCTCGGTAGGTTTCTTGATCAGAAAATGCCGAATTGTGCCGCCTCAGATTCCTGGGCTAATCCCACGAATGATGCAAGAAACAGAGAAAGCGACGACAACGACCATGATGATAAAGAAGAAGAGGAAGAAGATCGCAAGTACGACGGCTTTAGTCAACAGTGGACAAAGGGTTGTGGAATCCTTCCAAGACTGTGTCTATCGAGCCCGCAAAAATCGAGGAAAAACAAAAGAATAGATCGGAAGGTAGATACGCAAACAAGAAAAGCATCCAGAGACCGCGAGGTAAGCGAAGAACTTGAAAGTTCAGAGTTTTTTCTTGGGTTACCGATAAATTCTTAATGCACCATCATCGCAGAGCGCATGGGAAGAACTTAGCAAGTATAAGAACCTGGGGTTGAAGGGAAACAGAGTATCCTGTGATTCCAATGATCCCGCCTCGCGGAACAATTCCCAGATCCAAGCAAGGAAGAACTGCAGATCTCCCGCATTCTTCGAACGAAAGCAGACTTCTCACTCCGAAGCGTTAAAGTTTCCTGAACCGGTCAAGTTTTCTAAATTTCCCTCGGGCTCTTGGCTTTATCGCTCCATGCCGCGAGTATCGTCAAAGGAACAGACTTTGCGGTCACTCTTCCAAAAATCGTCGATAGCGGATCTTCCTACAAGCTCAGTGCTTTTCGCCGACGTAATCTCCTGCTCTGTGAACTCATTTCTTGAAGTTTCTTCGAGGGAATATGGAGACGTTGACGAGAAACTTGCGTTACACTTGCAGGTGTTGGCGAGGCCGGCAAGTGAGGATTGAAAGCTTCTGGCTCTGATTACGCTGCGGACTCGCCGGTTGTCCATCAGATCGTTTCGTCCGGCCAGATAAGCTTGTCTGATTCTATCATCTCTCTCTCTATCTATCTATCTATCTATCTCTGAAATCAAGTGTCTGTAATTTGACTGCTCCGTGAGAAATTTGACTAAAATAAAATATGGTTGTGGTGAATATAGAATAATAAAATTTGAAATTTGATAAAAAACCCAAAGAAAATTTATAAATTGAACTGGTATTTAACCTTTTTTTTTTATTAAAATGGAAATCAAACTACTAGAAATGAAGGTTTTTTGCTTGAAGAAATATAGACAAGAAGCCATTATTTTCTACTTCATACAACTTCATCTACTCATTTTTGCTTTTATTGTTTGGAAAATTCTTCTCTTGAATATTCATGTTTGGTGGGGACCACAAAATGATTTCCTCCCCCAACTCATCAATCCCTTTGAAGTCTTCCAAGTGACTAACATTTCACTAAAGGGCAGTCAATTTCAGGACATTTTTTCTATCTTATGGAAAACTCTTATATCTCACCAACAATGTGACGTGATCGTTCAAGAAATTTTTTCCAAGATTTTCTCTGTAATTGATTAACTAGATATTCATCTACCATTTGCCATCAATTTGATTACCCAAAATAGTTATTTAGGCAATCTACCTCTCTGGACTTAACCATCATCTTCACTTCATGATACAATTTTGCATCCATAATCTTTTTTCAAGGTGATATACATATCAATGGTAACCACTTCTCCCTCTCATTTCCTCGGTGAACCCTCCACCATCCTCCCGACAAGTGGGTTTGGAGAGGACAAGCCCGATGAAGGGCGAGAAGTCGAGGAAATGATCCCATGGTCACTCAATAAATGCAGACTATACACTAATCATTCGGATATATGTTGGAAAAGTTCAAAAAAACTAACCAACTAGGATTATGCTGCATCCATCTATAAACTAGCCTCTATCCCTGTGGGCTCTAGAATCTTGAATATTCAAGGAAGATTAGCATTCTTGGATGAAGCACAAGATCACTAAGCTTACTAATCTCCTCTCCCTAGTGTGTTGGCATTTTTTTTACCTTTAGGGTACCACCATTCTATCTGCCTTCGACCCCAATTCCTACATGAGCTACCACTTTATTTTTTTGTATGACCACTTAACATCCCTAACCCTCTTGTAATAATTGAAATTCTTGATGGGGAGATTAATTGGCTAAGACGTGAGGGGTTAATTATTTAGTTTGATATCACTATCTCTTATAATTAATTTTACATTCCTTAATTATTTTGTCGCATGTTATCTATCAATGGACATAGAATTGATTACCTTTGTTGAGGAACCTAATGTCTAGTACATCCAACCGCTTGAGAGTCAAAATGACTCCAAATATTGCTAACATATCACTAAACAATCATGATGATGCACTCCAAATATACCCTATTATGGGATAACTTTAACACTCTAACACAGTCCCTCGAGTTGGAGTGCATAAATTAAACGTTCTTAGCTTTGGTGCCCAAGGAATCATACAAATTAGACTCTTGGCGAAAATGCCCACCAGATAGTTTGATGAAAACACATGGGATGTTGAAATAAGTCCCTTCAACACGTGGTCATGGATGAAATGATAATCTATCTCAATGTGCTTGGTCCACTAGAGAAAATGCAAGAATTTTTTGGTATAAAAATAGCCACTTGGTTTCAAACATTGTCTGGACACGGAAATGAGTTTAGAAGAGGAAGAAATCAAGAGATTCAATGACTGAGTTGTCTAAACAATTTGATTTACTCGAAACATCCAAGAATGTATTTCTCGTCAAAGAGAGAGAATTTATAATGTTTTCAAATTGGGCGTGACCATCAGATCTTCTACTTTATGAGATCAATGGTCGCGATGGAATCCGAAGAGCCGAAATCATTATGATTAAGTTGTGACAGTTAGATCTTCATCAGAGTGTCAAGATTGCGACATGTGATGGCATGAAGAAAGAGCGTCACGAGATCTCATCCGTCCGATCGTGAATCGACGTCTCAAATTCTTAGACGACACTTTTAATCCTAGCTGTTATAACTCCTCAATGGCCAGATGAGTGGCCAGGATTGATCCATTTTAATAAAACGAATCGTCGTTCATTCAGATGTTGCCACGTACTCCCTCGCTTAAGTAAAGATCGACCATCGTGATTAAATCGCGTAATCGGATGCTCCACATTTTGCCACGTCACTTATGCATAAAAACAAAAGAAAATAGTCCTACATGAAAAAAATAACAACGACTCGATGGTAGATAAACTATGAGTAATTAACGAGATAACGAAAATCCTGAAAAGGGTGCCTATTCTTATTAATCACACACGTGCACACACGCATGCACATGCAAACTGTGTGACACGTGACGTTCTCATATGTTGCCACGTGGCACTGCATTTTCACCTACACCACATCACCTGGCATGTCAGCATGCAAAAAAAAATACAATTTTTTTTCTTTTAATTCAAAATAAATTGAATTAAATTCATTAAAAAAATCAAAAAAATTCTAGAAAAATTCCTAAAAATATGAAAATTCATAACTTTCAAAATACAACTCCAAATATTAAATTTGTTTTGTTGGATCATAAATTAAATAATCTATCATTTTAAAAATTTGAGATTATAAATGGGTTTTAATGTTAAATAATAGGAGAAAAAATCTACTCTAAAATATATCCTTTAAAAATGCATAATTATCCCTAAAATAGTGTATTTTGTTATTATAACTTAAAGTTGCATGAAATGATAGATATGCACTCAATGTATGATAATATGCATAAGAATATAATATTTTATGCCTAAATTTGTATTAATAATCACATAATTACATGTATAAAGTGTATGTTATCAATAATCTAACCTGAAATTGCGCTCAAAATGAACCAATTAGTCATCTAATCTCGACTTTTCATACCATTTTTCAAAAGAACAAAAATTCATAGTTCAAGCGACAACTTCTTCCTTCTCCCTTGACGATATCTTGATTTCAAGCACTTATTGGACGCCGAATTGATTCTAGAAGAGGATTGAAACAAGAGACACAAGGATTACGTTGTCAAAAAGGTTCGATCCTTAAAAAATCTAAGAATATATACACCGTTCGAAGAGAAGGAATATTTAGAGAGCTAATTTTGGGCAGGGTCGTTCAATTGTTTTTTCATCTTCAATCAATGGTCCACGTTGAATGAGGGGAGACGAATTGGTATCTTTAAGTCGTGGCCATTAGATCTTCAACGAGCATCCAAGATTTTGTTGTATAATCACACGTACACTAATCATCTTAAAATGATCATCGTTTGTTCTTAAAAAAATGTCAACGACGCTGCCACATATATCTTAGAGGAGTTCATTAGACACACTGAATCTAAATTGTTATAACTCTCTTGATGGGCAATTTTTATAAACAAATTGCCAACGAATCAGAGTGCGCCATGTACCCCTTAACTTAAGTAAAAATGAAGGGCTGAGATTAAATCGTTAGATTCGCTTTGATCCAACACATGTGAACACGTCACATTGATAACATGCAATCTTAACATGATAAAACATGATTATTAATGCAAAATAAGACATAAAACATTCCATTTATATGCATGTTATCATATTTTGAGTGCATTTCTATCATTCTATGCAATTTTATGTTATAATCTCAAAATGCATTAATTTAGGGTTAATTATGACAAATTAAAGATTAAAGATTTTATAACCCATCTTTACTTGAGATTATAAATGGGTTTTAAATTTAAATAAGAAGAGAAATCATTTTTATAAATATTCATTTAATTTTCTAAAGTTAAAATCTTAAAGAAATGGATGTATTTTTGAAATAAGAATTAAATCTCTTGTTATTTAAATAATTTGAATTTTTAGAATGATAGATAATTAAATTTCAGATCAAATGAAAGAAATTTGGATTAATTTGGAGTTGTATTTTAAAAGATATGATTTTTACAATTTTAGGGATTTTTTCTGGATTTTTTCCGATTTAATTTCGATTTAAATAGATTAAAATAAATAAAAAAATGCAAAAAGCGCGCAGGTCCCACGCGGGTGTGCCGTGGCACGCAAGGCCACGTGGCAGAGCCACACGGACCCGCGCAGCGCTTACGTGGCGCATTATATCTATATCTTATTTATTTATTACATATATACATAAAATGGGTCTTCAGCCTTCCCTAGATGGGAAGGGTTATTAACCCTTTAAATCGTCGGGCGTTATAAACTCGACGATTCTCCTTATTTATTTCCGTGTGGGACTAATCCACACGATTCTATTCCGCATGTGACGTGGCGCTACGAGGAGCGTCGGATCGGCGGCGCATCGGAAGATCCACGCGTCGATCGCGTGGACACGGACCACCCGATCTGATCAGACCACGTGCGTTTTAAAAATGTTATAACGGCTATGATTGAAGCAACGTGGCGGCATCACACGCGCCGATCGGGTGGACGCACGGACCACCGAAGAGATCAAACGCACGTGCCTTAATTAAGGCGTTATAACATATGAGATTTAATCTCCCTGGAAGCATCTCGGACGTTCGATCGCGATCCAAGGGGCGATATTCAAGCATTTTTATAACGCCTATCAACGCGAGATCATCCAGACCGTTGATCCAGATCCGACGGCCACGATATTTTCTGAAACAGTCCATCGTGGACGTTTCATCGTAACCGTTGATCGAAACGATCAGACAGTTACGCCCAAATTTCCTTAAAATAGACTTATTCTTCGTCGATGTATGTATTCGAGTTGGATTTCAATCAAACTCTCCCCTTCTCTCTTGAATCTCTTTCTTGTAATCGCTTCTAGACTCGAAATCGTGTCCACGGAGTGTTTATAAGAGAGATTTCGACGATCGTGCGAGGAGAATTTGTCTCTTGAACATCGATGTTCACGATTGAATTCGTGGAATGAATAGCTGTCGATCTGGCGATCAATTGGATCGATTTGATCGTTATCTCGGGTTAGAAAACAAGTTTATCCTCTTATCTATCGTCATGTATCATCAATTTTAGGTTTAGGATTTCAATTTAAGTTTAATTTCATTTTAATTTCAATTGGTGTTCTTCGTGATTCCAAAAATTTCACCCCACTTCCATCTTTGATTTCTCCGTGATTACTAATCCAAATCGAGCGATTTTTGATTCCACGGATAGATCTTTGAGTTATCTTTCTAAACACTATTTTCCCTAATTTCTCACCTCAATTCATCGTCCAATTTGACCAAATTCCAAAAGATATCTCGAAAATACCTAAATTCATTGTGGATTCGATCCTTATTTACCATTATACCCTTCAATTCACTCTTAATTCCCCAAATTAGTAGGTTTGGAATAATTTTTGACACGAGACCGTGTGAAATCGACGACCTCGCGGTCTCGTCTCGTCACACATCACTTCTATAAAATAAAAAGTAAATATAATCCTACATTACAAAAATTGAGGAAATCATCGTGTAGAAATATCAAAGCAAGCTATATAGTTAGCTTATGCCCATTAATGGTGCTTAATCACCAATAACATGCTTCACATGACACACGCATAGTCCGTCATGTGGTGACACGAGGACATGCATGTCAGATTATCACCCATGTCATCATACACTTAAAAGCTATTTTAAAAATATTTTTAACTAAAATAAATTCAAAATAAATTTATAAAAATATCTAAAAATTAAAAAATTCATAACTTTCAAAATATAACTTATTTTTAATCCAAATTTTTTATTTATCATAAATTAAAAAATCTATCATTCTATGCATTTTAATTTTAAAAATAACAAGAGAATAATTTTTTAACTCAAAAATACACTCGTCTTATATGAAGAATAAGTATAGAAAAAATAAGTGAGTGTGTCTAAAAATATTATCTTACCTTTTTGCATTTAAAACTCAAGTAAAGTCTCAAATATAAACGAGAATAATCTATCTTATAAATTCAATTGTAATCTATTCATGATTATCCCTTAAAATGATGTATTTTAAGATTTTTCAAGTAAATGGCATAGAATGATCGAATATACGCTCAAAGCTTTGATAGCATGCAGAAGAATGAAATGGTTTTGTGTCCTAAATTATATTAATAATCATATAATTATAAGTATAAGTAGCATGTTATCATTTTCTATTATTTGAGTATATTTTTCTAGTTTATTTTCAAATTTTCATTCATTTTCTTCTACTTTTCAATTTGTACTTTGTCTTTCCACCAAGACATATAAAACGGAGTTAACTATGTAATGGAAATCAATAGGCATAGTATGAGTCGAGGGCTTTTTCTGCTTCTAAAGGAGAGGCCTTAAGATCCACCAGCACTTGTAGCCACCACCGTCTCATTGAATCCCATCTTTTTGTTGGTGTTTTGCATCAGAATTGGCTCCTTCATCCTTGATTTTTTTTCATGCCCCTTGCGGCTTCATCCTTGTCATCCGTCTCTTCATGTATGTGCTATCTCAAGAAAACCACTCGATGTGGAAAACCCTAATACTACCACTCATAAATGGATGTGACATGGCTCAACAGCTCAAACAAGATCCACTAGTGATCTTCACCGTCGATTCATTTAAAATCTCCCCATTAACTCCCCCAATTGTCAACGTATTATTGAAGTTCATCAGAGAACCTTAGTTCTTTTGATTACAACTCAAGATTATCATTGAATCTAAAGAAAGTGGAAATAAAATAGCTTGAAAATTATAAAATGAGAGAAAAACACCACGGAGTATAAATAAATCATCGACACTATCCAATCTTTCATTGCACATCAATGGATTCTTATTAAAGTGTCAAAGAGGCTATGATATTATGTGTAGACACCGTAGAAGCCAGAGAGGTAGGAGGGATGAGGAAGAAGTCCTAGGCTAAAATGGATGTTCTTAAATGAATTGAAGAGAATCATGCCCTATATACAAATCCAACAAGAGGGAAGTGAGGAAGGCTGGATTATACACAGAGGGATAGTGAGCGAGGCAGAGAATCAGCTTGAAGATATTAGACGATTATACACAGAGGGAGAGAGAGAAAACAGTAGTAGATGATGAATTGAAAATAAGAGTGTTTCTTCTTTCATCAGGAACAACCTAGTCGCCAGTCTATTACTCGGAATGAAGAGTGGAATGGCACAGATAAGCCTCCTAACTCGTGTTGGTGATTCTCTGAAGAGAACTCAATGCATTCACAACACTTCAAAGCTCCCATCAAAACTAGGACAGTGGCTTGTACATTATCAAAATGGGGGGCTGGATGGGACAGAACAAACTAAATAGTGGTGGACAAGTGACTGCCTACTGGGTTTGTTCAGAAGGTGAAGGTTCCTGTACAGTGATACTCATTCTGGCATCAAAATCTTCCATAAGGAACCTCCAATACTCCACCAGTTTATGGTCATTGGGTTTCACAGATTTCCACTTCCCTGAGCAGAAGATAGCATATGCATCAGCTGCATATCTACAGGGTCAAAACAAAAGAGAGTGAATAATTCAACGAAACTCGAAGCCAAAAGAGAAAAAAAATCAGAATGCACAGTGGGCTAACAAAGACTCACTTGCCAATGCCGTGCAGCTGGGTCACATGAGTCCAGTCAGGCAAGAGGTACTCTTCGGACATCCGCTTGATCATTTTTGCACGTTTGTTTTGGAGTCCAAGAGGCCGGATGATATCTTCAATCTCCTTCTCTGAGGCTCGAGTTGTTGACCCAGCATCAGGGCACACGAGAAAGAGTCTAGGTAGTACTCGATTAACCTGTCACAATCGATTCCTTCTCCCATATCAAAATCGCTTAAATTATCTAGTAGAAGGTTACTTCAAGCATGTTCAGAAGATTTTTCTAAGAGATTTTGACTCCCAATAACCCTCTTTCTCTAACACACACTCGCACAATCTCTCCCTCCCTTGGATCCCAATCTCTCTCTGCCCCTCTTTTTTAGTTTTTGGATCCCAATCTCTCTCCCTCCCTCTGATTTTTAAAGAATTTGAATCTCTCTCTCCCCCCTCTCTCTCCTGTCTCTCGCTCGCACAGACCACTGAGCACTGCTGTTCCTCTCTCTTTTTCCTTGTGATGTGCAAAATTGACTACTGAACACTGCTGTTCCAATTTAAGCTATACACCGAGTGACTGCATGATTTCATTTTGCACGTCAAAAGGAAAAAGAGAGAAGAACAGCAGCGCATTTAATTGAAACGCAGAGAGAGAGAGAGAGAGAGAGAGAGAGGTCATAGGGTTCTCTAGTATTTTGCACTCTCTATCGATTCATCCAATCGATCAGGCCGATTGTGACCATTGCGATCAGTTGGTCGTGGTCGTCCAACTAATCATGATCATAATCAGATCAGATATCCTAACCCTTTTCTAGTGATGCACAGAATTTGTTCTCGCTGCGTCCCGATTTCTTATTACATGGAAAAGTAAGAAGGAAAAAATTTGCCCTATTACTGTCTAACTTCAACAGTAAAAAACAGAAGAATCAAACTAATGAACTGAAAAACAAAATTACACGAAGAAATTTCACCTGCCGACCTGTGGTGCGGTTAAGGAGCATGCAGATGACCAGAACTCTCCAGTGGTCGAAAAAGTGGAACTCTTGGAGGAGATCGTGATCGGAGAAAGGTGGGATCCACCGTGTATCCCCAGAAACCCTCTCGTAAGCATCCTGCAATTTCTCTGCAGCCGTCAGATGACATGGATCCCCCGTGTTCTTTCTCCTCTTCGTCTTAGATCTTCTACAGACGACCACGTCCACGGTATTCCCCTTCTCCGCTTCTATCTGAATCAGCTTCTGTGCGGAGGAGGCGAAATAAGGGGAAATGACCACGATTTTTTTTCTCTTCGTTCTAGCCCTTGATTTCTTTTCCTTCTCCGGCTTGGTTTTCTTCTCGCGAAGCGCACTTCGTTTCTTTCTCCGATTCTCGCTCTTTTGGGCGTATGCACCGGCACCGGCGCCGTCCGGATTATAGGCGTATGATGCGATTATCTTCTCCCACGGAGGCGGCCCCGCTGGCCCCGCCATATCTCTCCAGAAACTCTAGTTTTCAACAAAAAAAATCTCTCTAGAAAATCTCCCGCGCCCGCGTCCTGTTTATATATCCATCTCTCTCTCTCTCTCTCTCTCATATTCCTCTACTAGACAGTTTTGAAGGCTGCATTTTGAGGAAAAGCCCACTTAAACACAGTGTTATATAAAAAACATCTAAGGCATCATATTGGGCCATCTACAATCAGTGGCCCATTAGGTACAACACAAAATTATTTATATATATATAGATGCAAGATCCTACAACAATGATTGGTGTGATATAAAGAATATGATTGATAAGATGTAATTTATACTAGTACTAACATGACTCTTGATGAAAATTAAGGCATTAAACATTTCATTCTTATGCATGTTATCATACTTTGAATGCATATCTATCATTCTATGCAATTTAAAGTTATTATCTTTTAAAATACATTATTTTATAAATAATCATGTATAAATAAATATTATATTTTAGAGTAGATTATTCTCATATTTATTTGAGATTATAATTGAGTTTTAATTACAACTAGTAAGAGAAAATATTTTTCTTTACACTCATTTATTTTTCCTAGTTTTATTTTCCAAAGAAAATAAGTAGATTTTTTAGATAAAAATTTATTCTCTTGTTATTTATTATATTTGACTTTTTAGAATGATAGATTATTTAATTTTTGATTAAAAAGAAGTTATATTTTGACAATTGTGAATTTTCTATTTTGTAAGAATTTCTTTGGAATTATTATGAATTTTTACGAATTTATTTTGAATTTATTGAATTTTAAAAACATAAATAAATTATTTTTTAATATACTCACTAACGTGTCAACATGCTTATGTGTCGACATATGGCGGCAGATGCACACGCCATGTGTCATACAGTGCGCGAGTGATGATACATCTTCGTGCAGTCGCTAAAAACATATAAATGCTTGTCAAAATAATTATCAAACTCATCAATTTAAAGTTTTAATCAATAATTGATTAGTATAATGATAAATAAGAGTTGAATCAACACGAAATAGGAATAATTTTGTAGGTGTTCTTAAAATTTGATAAAATCAGCTGGCAATTTGAGGTGAGAAAGTATAGATTTTAGTATATTTGGAAAGAAGACTTTAAGACGAATTCACGGAATAAAAATCACCTCAATTTTGTTTAGTATTCGTAGAGAAATCAATGAGTGAAATCAGGTAGAAAAATTGATAGAGAAGAGAAAAAATTGATAAATTTTATAAAATTCGACTAATCTAATGTTATAGGAAGAAATAATAGGAAGAAAACACATAATCTAACTCAAAATTGCGCTCGAAATGATCTAATTCCTTGCCGAATCAAGGCTTTTCATTTTGCATTTTGAAAAACGAAAATCCATTTTTCAAGAGGCGAATTCTCCCTATTCTCTCAACGAAATCTTACTTTCAAAAATTCATTGTATGTGGATAGGAGACTAGAAGAGGAAGAAAGTAATAAATTAAAGGATTGAGATTTTTAAACAATTTTATTAGTCGAAACATCTAATAATGCTCTTTCTGTCGAAGAATAGGGATATAAATAGGCTAAAATTTGGCGTGACTTTTTTATTTGCCTATCCATCTTCAATCAATGGCTCAGATGAAATTCTTGTATGTGAGTCATCACCGTTAAATAATATATGTTTTATTACAAATGGAGCACCGATAACATGCATTTATAACTTAATTTCTTATCCTAATTAACTCATATTTCAAGCTTATTTTATGTGAATATGATGCATGTTATCATACTTTTTAGGAATTTTCTCCATTGGTATGTCATTTCACTAAAGTCGATATTTATGCATAAATTAGGGATAATTTCATGCTTGATAGATGATTAGTCTTTTGTTAAGTTTAAATTAATAAAAGTTTAATCTCTTTTCTTGAGTGATTTTGACTTTAGTGCATGTTTTGAAGGATAATTTCAAGATGAATTTATGATTTAGAATATTTATTAAGAAATGAGTTAAGTAATTTTTAATTCATCTTAATTTCTTCTTTGAAAATATATTTTAAATGACATGATTTAAAAAGGAAGAAATGTGTGATCAAATGGAGAAAATTTGGATTAAAAAGGAGTTGTATATTTTAAGTTATGAATTTTTGAAGTTTATGTCCTTTTTCTGATTTTTTTATCTGATTTTTAAATGAATTTTTATTAAGTTTTCTTATTTAAAAAAATCGCAAAAAAGGGGTTTACTTACCCGCAGGTGCTGACGTGGCGAGCGGGACCAGCGGGCGAGCTGACGTGGCGCACGGGACCACCGCGTGGATGCGACGAGGCACTGAGGCCACGTGGCAGAGCCACGGGTGGCCCTCGCGAGGTGCAAGTTGCGCACAGGGCGCGGACACGTGGCAGGAGGCCACACGTGTCCACGCGGATGCTCGTGAGGGCGCCACATGTGGCGAGAGGGGCTGGCGAGTGAAGGGCCCACAGGTTAGTGGGCCCTGGTGAGAGTATTCGGGCGGTAACGCAAAGGCGTTACCGCGGCCCCCAATTTATACGCAACATATTTGCCAGTTTTCTCCTTGTGGGACTATGTTCCCATCTAATCTCTTAACGTACAAGCGACGTGGACGCACGTCACGCGTCGAATTCGGACAGGACGGCGGAGATCCCGTGGACCCGAGTCCACGCAATCATCAAATCAACACGTGCATTTAATCGGGTTTAAGTGACGGCGATCGAAAGGCTTACCTGGTGACATGTGGAGGAGTCGGGATCGTCCGATTCTTTGCAAGCTGATCATCGCGATTGAGGCTATCATCGGGACACATTGAGCCCCGATTAATCCGACGGCTCCAGGAAAGCGACGTGGACTCATCTCTGGAGCGTTGATCCTCATTGAACGGATGATGGAAGGCAGCTTGATCGTGCGATCGGAGACCGCTCAACCTTCCTGATCTTCATCGAACGGCTGGCGTTCTTTCGCGAAGAACCACGATCGACGCGCGATCGTGGCGAATTCACCGCCAAATCGGGCTGATTCATCGCGAGATTGAAGCCACGATCAGCGCCAAGGGAATCGCTCCCACGACCCCATCAAACCGCTCTCACGACCGCATCAATCGGCCACGATTTTTGGGCCAAAATCTCCTTTAAAAGCGATGTATTCTCTCTTCTTGTTCTTTAACTTTTGATCGATTTGTGAAGTGAATTAAGCAAATTTTGAGGAAGGTCTTAAGTTCTTAGTGATCCCCCTCGCGTTTATGCTCTAATGCAAAGCAATTGGAGCGAGATTGATCGCGAATTCCTCCTTGATTTCATCGAGTTTTCCACTTGAATTCCGAACGTCCACGAGGAAGAATCCGAGAAAATTCACTTCAATCCACGAGAATTGGAGCCCCATTCTTGCGGCAATTGGGTTAGTAGTGAGATTTCGATCGATTATCAGGAGGTAATTTGAGTTTTTATTAGATTTAGAAGTTTAATTTTGTAAATTAGTTCTTAGTGTTCTTCATTTTCCCCAAATTTGAGTCCAAAAAATTGCTGATTTTGAAAAAGGATATCTCTCTGATTATAATTTCAAATCACTTGATTTTTGTTTCATTGGATTCCTCTTTTCATCAGCTTTCCGTGGATAAAAAATTCATTGAATTCCGAGTTCATTTGACCCTTCAATTTGATGTTTGACCAAGCACTGTTCATATTTCATTAGAAGTCAAACGTTGACTTTCGGGGTCAATTACTTTCAATTTACAAATCAAAATTTGATCATTTTGGTCTCCTTAGATTCCTCTGGTTCTTAGCTTTCTATTGACATATAAATTGCAAGATTTGGATTTCATTTGACCAATCAATTTGAAGATTTCCTCTGAGGTGTTCATTTCTGGGATTTTCTGATATTTGATTTTCAATAATTCATAGTAAATCCATTTCTTATCCAAAAATCACTAATTTTATATAAATAAATTCCATGTTTTCTCTAGTTTCTAAATATATAATTTTCTTAATCTTTTGACACTGTTTGATTCTCTGATTTTACAGAACACCTATTGTTGGTCAAAGTCAATGCTTTGACTTTGACTTTTGACTTTTCTCTGTCAAGCCCGATAATTCAATTCTTAAAACTTCTTATTTAGTCTATTTACATCATTTCTATTTCATTACATCTTATTTTTACTTCTTTAAAACCCCTTTTAAACCTAAGTTTGATGAAGTCAACTCTGCAATTAAAGTCAATAATGCTCTCTGTGGATCGACCCGATACTTGCACTTTACTTGATTTTATATCTTTATGTTTGTGAGTTTGGTTTTTATAAATTTTTGTTTGACTTATGTTTCTGTGTTTTAACGACGCACAAAAACGCTTCGTCAAGCACCAAGATGAAGCCACATCACGTGTGAAGAAGCATGTGTCGTTTGATCCTCACCAAACACCTTATATACTGTCACACGTAGGGTTCTCCAGTCCCGGTGTTGGTACCAGTTTTTGTAAAAGCCTTAACCTAGACCTAACTTTGGTTCAATGTAGATGATGGTATTGTCTAGTTTCGGTTCGGTTAAACCTTTACTTTCGGTGATATATTATTTGCATTAAACAAAAATTAAGATTCTTTTAACATTATATTTTTGTATACAAATATACACATGTTTTTTAAAAAAATGACAAGAGATCATCACTTCCTAATAACATATATATAACATATCAAGAATTCAAGATAAAAATCTAAAATAGTTAAACATTGGCCATTAAAAATAATCAAAGTTTTAGGTTCAGTGGTGACGAAGCGTTTTATGCGGTCATTAAAACACACAAGTGTCGGTCAAAAAAAATTTATAATACTGAACTCACAATGACAAAGATATAAAATCAAGTAAAGTGTAAATATCAGGTCGATCTGCAAATAACAAGGTTGACTTTTATTACAGAGTTGACTTGGTCAAACTTAGGTTTAAAAGAGGTTTTAAGGAAGTAGAAATGAGATTTTATGAATAGAAATGATATAAATATACTAAATAGGGAATTTTAAGATTTAAGATCTCGGTTAAGACAGAGAAAAGTCAAAAGTCAAAGTCAAAGTATTAACTTTGACCAATAGTCGAATTTCTGTAAAATCAGAGAATAAAAGATGTCAGAAGATTACGAAAATTATATATTCAGAATCTATAGAGAAAATTAAATTTATTGATATAAGATTCGTGATTTTTTGATAAGAAATGGATTTACTATGAATTATTGAAAATCAAAGATCAGAAAAATCTCGAAACGAACACTTCGGAGAAAATCTTCAAATTTACTTATCAAATGATATCCAACTCTTGAAATTTATATATCAATAGAAATTAAGAACTAGAGTATTCTAAAGAGACCAAAATTATCAAATTCTGATTTATATTTTGAATATAATTGACCCTGAAAGTCAACGCTCAAATTCGGATTGAAAATGAACAGTGCTCGGTCAAACGTTAAATTGAGGGGTCAAATGATCTTGAAATTTGATGAATTTGCTAACCACAGAGAAACTGATGAAATAATAAATCCAATGAAACCAGAAATCAGGTGATTCGAATTATAATCAGAGAGATATCTTATTTTCAAAATCAGCGAAATCTCGGACTGAAATTATATAAAATTGAAGAACACTATGATTTAAAACTCAAAATTAATGGTCTAAAACTAACAAAAACTCAATATACCACCAGATAATCGATCGAATCTCACTACTAACCCGATTTTTGCAAAGATGGGGTTTCAATTCACGCGGATTGAAGCGAATTTGCTTGATTTCTTCCTCGCGGACGTTCGGCGTTCAAGGGGAAAATTCGATGAAATTCGATGAAAATTCGTGATCAATCCCTCTCCGTTTGGATCGCAATCGAGTCTAAATGGGGGGGATCACAAAGAACTCAAGATCTTGCTTTGAAAATTTCTTAATTCCTTCACGATTCAATCAAGAGTTGATAAAAAGAAGAGAAGAACATCGGTTTTTGAAAGGGATTTCCACGCGAAAAATGCGGACCGTCCGATTCGGCGAAGACCGATCGACGGTCATGATCGCATGCGGATCGTGGGCCATGATCCCACGATCGCACGATGCGGACCCATGCTCTCCGTTGATATCGCCCGTCCAATGAAGATCGGACCGTCCTGATGCATCCACGCTTAGCCACCGATCGCTGAAATCGCGATCAATCTCGAGCGTCCAATCTCTTCACTTAAGTGTCCCTTTAGCACACGTGATAAATCAATGATTGTGTGGACTCGGGTCCATGCGATCGACGCCCTGCGTTCGCATCTGACGCTTGCGATGCCGCCATGTGTCTTGCAAAGGAGAAACCTCGCGGGAACATAGTCCCACACCGAGGAAATAGGAGAGATTGGCGAGTATATAGGGTGGGGCGGCGTAACGCAAATGCGTTACCACCCCAATCCTATAACCAGGGCCCACTAACCCGTGGGCCCTCCAAATGCCAGCCCCCTTGATAATATGCATTTAGAACTTTCAAATTCTTATCTTATTTCACTCATATTCATGCTTATTTTATGTAATTATGATGCATGTTATCTTAATTTTATGAATTTTCTCCATTGGAATGCCATTCTATTAAAGTTCATATTTATGCATAAATTAGGGATAATTATATGCTTGATTGATGATTAATCTTTTTGCAAGATTAAAATAATATGAATTACATATTATTTTCCCTGAGGTACTTTGACTTTAGGAGATGATTTCAATAATTAATTCCAAGGAAATAATGATTTGATGATTTAAAGAAGGAATTTCTAATGAAAGACTTGATATTATTGTCAATCCTTCTCATTTTCTTGTTTTTAATTATATCTTAGATGGCATGATGCTAAAAAGGAAGAAAATTGTGATACAATGGAGAAAATTTGGATTAAAAAGGAGCAGTATATTTAAAGTTATGAATTTCTGAAGTTTATACCCTTTTTCGAATTTTTATTTGATTTTTCTTAATTTTATTAAGTATAATTTGTCATTAAAAAATCGCAAAAGGGGTTTTATCTGTAGGACCTCGGGGCTGACGTGGCGCGTAGTGGCGCGCAGGGCTGACTCACGTGGCACGAGGGACCCACGCAGATGCGACACGGCATGCAAGGCCACATGGCATGGCCACGCGAGCCCACGTGAGGCGCAGGTGGCGCACAGGGCGCGGACACGTGGCACGAGGCCACACAGACGCTCGTGAGGGGTGCCACGTGGCGAGAGGGGGATGGCGAGTGAAGGGCCCACGTGGCACGAGTTAGTGGGCCCTAGTAACGCAATAGCGTTCAACCGCCCCACCTTTTAAGCTCATGATTTCCCGTTTTTTCTTCCGTGTGAGACTATGTTCCCACACGTTTTTATTATGCAGGCAACGTGGCATCACTGTGGGCGTCGGATGAAATCGTGATGCGTCCATCGCGTGGACGTGAGTACACCGGATCAATATATCCTACGCGTGCGTTAAAAGGGGCTTTAAGTGAAGTGATTGACGGCTTACCTGGCAACACGTGGAAACTTTGGAGCACTCGATCTTCATCAAGTGTGCAATCGTGAAGTGGCTGTGCGATCTTCATCGGACGGCCGAATCAACATCAAAGGAAAGGTCCATGATCGTGGCCCGATCACCGCACGATCGTGGCAACGATCAAGCGCGATTGTGATCCGATCAAAACACAATCATGGCCACGATTGCCTTGGATTGATGGCTCACGATTAGCGTGCGATCGTGGCCATCAATTCCACTTCCCCACCGGATCAAACGGCCCGAATTTTCGGGCAAAAATTCCCTTTTAAAAGACGATGTATTCCCTCTTTTCTTCTTAACTTTTGATTGATTCGTGAAGCAATTAAGCAAATTTGGAGCAAAATCTTAAGTTCTTCGTGATCCCCACATGTTTAGACTCGATTGCGAAGCAATCAGAGCGGGATTGATCGCGAATCTCCACTTGATTTTATTGAATTTTCCCCTTGAATTCTGAACCTCCGCGAGGAAGAAATTGAGCAAATTTGCTTCAATCCGCGTGAATTGAATCCCCATTCTTGCGGGAATCAGGTTAGTAGTGAGATTCGATCGATTATCAGATAGTAATTTGAGTTTTTATTAGGTTTAGATCTTTAATTTTGCAAATTAGTTCTTAGCGTTCTTCAATTTCACCCAATTTTAGTCCGAAATTTTGCTAATTTTGAAAATAAGATATCTATCTGATTATAATTACAAATCACTTGATTTTGGTTTCATTGGATTCCTTATTCAATCAGCTTTCCGTGGATAGTAAATTTGTTTATTTGACCCTTCAATTTAATGTTTGACCGAGCATTGTTCATTTTTTATCAGAATTTGAACGTTGACTTTCGGGGTCAATTACTTTGAAATTACAAATCAGAATTTGATCATTTTGGTCTCTTTAGAATCATATGGTTCTTAGATTTCCATTGATATATAAATTTTAAGATTTGGATATCATTTGACCAGTCAATTTGAAGAGTTCCTCTAAGGTGTTTATTTCGGGGATTTTCTGATCTTTGATTTTCAATAATTCATAATAAATCTATTTCTTATTGAAAAATCACGAAAGTTTTATATCAATAAATTCCATTTTCTCTCTAATTTCCAAATATATAATTTTTGTAATATTCTGACATCTTTTGGTTCTCTAATTTTATAGAACTTCGACTATTGGTCAAAGTCAATGCTTTGACTTTGACTTTTGACTTTTCTCTGTCAAATCAGAGATTTCAAATCTTAAAATTTCTTATTTAGTCTATTTATATCATTTCTATTCATCACATCTTATTTTTACTTCTTTAAAACCTCTTTTAAACCTAAGTTTTGACCAAGTCAACTCTATAATTATAGCCAACCTTGTTCTCCCGTTTGTGTGTTTTAACAACCGCACTAAAACGCTTCGTCACCCCTCTCGCCACGTGGCACCCCCTCGGGCGTCCGAGTGGACTCGCGTGGCCACTGCCACGTGTCCGCGGCACTTGTGCGGCACCTGTGTCTCGCATGGGGCTCGCGCGGCTCTGCCACGTGGCCTTGCGTGCTGCGTCTCATCCGCGCGGGTCCCGCGCGCCACATCAGCCCGCGGTCCCACGGTAAATAACCCCTCTTTTTCGTGATTTTAATTAAGAAATAACGTTAATAAAATCAGTAAAAATAAATTAAAAATAAGATTAAAATCCAAAAAAGATCTAAAAATTCAAAACTTCATAACTTAAGAAATACAACTTCTTTTAATCTCAAATTTTCTCCATTGGATCACAATTCTCTTTACTTTTTATATCATGCCATTTAAAATATAATTTTAAAGAAGAATATAGGATGAATTAAAAATAATATAATGTCATTCATTAAGATCTCTATCTTTTAATCATCCAATAATTTTCTTCTTATAGTTAATACTTTAAATCATCTACTAAAGTCAAAATAAGTCAGGGAAAATACTTAATTCCTATTAATTTAACCTTGCAAAAAGATTAATCATCAAGAAGGCACATAATTATCCCTAATTTATGCATAAATATGAACTTTAGTGTAATGACATACCAATGGAGAAAATTCATAAAAACTATGATAACATGCATCATATTCACATAAAATAAGCATGAATATGAGTTAAATATGATAAAGAATTTAAGTTATAAATGCATGTTATCAAGTGGCATCCTCACAACTTCAGAACTTTAAGGTCATTTATGAAACGATTTTGTGCGGTCTTTGAATACATACAAACTCATGTCAACGCAAGTTCCAAACTCACTGATTTAAAGATTAAATAATTAATTAAAGAGTATAGTGGTGAATAAGGGTCGAATCCACGAAGAAATAAGGGAAATTTTGAGATGTCTTTGAAATTCGATCAAATCGGATGATAAATTGAGATGAGAAATTAAGGATTTTAGTAGATTTGGAAAGAGAACTCTAGGAGGAATCCAAATAATAAAAAATCACTCGATTTGGATCAAGATTTGCGGAGAAATCAAGGAACAAAAATGAAGTAGAAAATTGATCACAAAGAGAGAGAAAAACTGAAATTAAAATTAAAATTAGTCTAATTTATGATTCAAAATTAAAATCTAATGCCACACGAAGATAGATTAGGAGGAAAAAATGTAATCTAAACAAAGTCGAGCTTGAAATGATCCAATTAATCACTAGATTCAAGGCTTTTCATTCTACGTTTTCAAAAATGAAGTTCGACATTCAAGAGGTGATTTATTCCGATTCTCTCCGCCAAATCTTGATTTCAAACGCTCCTTGGACGTGGAAATGAGTCTAGAAGATGAAGAAATCAAGAGATTCAAGGACTGATTGTCTAAACAATTTATTTTGCTTGAAACATCTAATAATGATTTTTTCGTCGAAGAACGTGTTGATTTATAGAGGAATCTATGAGCGGACGTTGGACGCGTCTCTTTATCTTTGATCAACGGTTTGGATTGAAAGTCGGTTCACGAATCATCGTCATTAAGTTGCGTTCGTTCGATCGATGATGAAGTGCTCAGATTTTCTCACGTCGCGTGTGAAGAATAAGCGTTGTTTAATGTCCACTGTTTGATCTTCATCGAGCGATCGAGGTGAGTCCACGTGTCCATCGAGCACATTTAATCTCAGCCATTATAATTCTTCATGTGAGCAGCTGAGATTAAATCATCTTAAAATGAATCGTCGCCTAGTTAGATGCATCACATACCCCTTCAAGTAAGTGAAAATCGACGATCGTGATTAAATCTCACGATCGGACGCTTCTAGTTAGGCCACGTCACTTGCGAATAAAAACAAAGATAAATAGTCTCACATGATAAAAATTTAGATGATTTGACGAATATATAACAAATGCATATATAATGGTTTAGTGAAAATCCATAATGGATGCTGAACCCGCGCGCGCACGTGCGAATGCACATATGCACACATACATCGCCACGTGGTGTGTACATGCAGCACCATGTTGCAACGCTCCGCCACATCAGCCCGCAATATTAAAAGCAATTTTTTATTTTAAAAATCAGAAATCAAGTTTAAATAAATTCAAAAAAAGACTAGAAAAATCTATAAAAATTATAAAATTCATAAATTTCAAAATACAACTCCAAATTAATCCAAATTTATTTTTTTGGATCAAAAAATAAATTATCTATCATTCTAAACATTCAAGATTTTTAAATAAAAATAGAATAAATTTTTAATTTAAAAATACACTTATTCCTCTTATAAAATAAAACTAGAAAAATATATGAGTGTAAATAAAAATATGTTCTCTTGTCATTTAATCATGAAAATGTAATTATGATCTCAAATATAGATGATAATAAAACTATATTATTTGAATTATGCATAATTGTCCCTAAAATAATATATTTTTATATCATAACCTAAAATAAAATGAAATGATAGATTTACACTCAAAATATGATAACATACATACAAATAGAATATTATATACCTTAATTTGTATTAATAATCAAGTAAATTCATATATAAATTACATGTTATCTTCAACATCGTAGATGTTTGTTGAAGATCAAACGGTAAGCGTTTCATGGTGATTCGTGTGTACGTGATTATGCAGCAACATCTGGGTGCTCTGATAGAGATCTTGATGGATATTATGTGGCCTATAAGCCAATCACACTTTCATGTATCTTTTTTATGTTCATTGAAATGAAATTTATTCATTGTCATTCTTGTGTGATGTTTACAATGAAGTCCATGAGCATGCACAATAACTAAGTGAATTAAGATGAGATCATAATACAGTGATCACTAGTCTTTAAACATATGTTCTAAACATTCCTATTCGTGGGATATTCGAGAAAGACATCGAATTATCTGGAAAGAATATCACTATTTAATCCATCTCATATGATGAGTATGGCTGATCCTATAGCCATTGGTGTGGAGACACTAAGGATAGATAGTGGGTGCTCTTTGGAGAAAGAGTTCACTGAATTGATCCGTATGAATCCTTGAATGGTATTATATCTAACTGTCAATCAGGTTGATTCATGTCATGGTTTTGTATGTGGTCCTTTGACTTGAGATACCAAAGACATCTTGTGGATGGGTGATCATGTTTTGATTATGACTTACGAATCCCTAGTCACGGGATATCTAAAACGTCATATATTGGATACGACATGAAGTCCACGAAGATGATTATGTGATCAAGATGAGATCATCCACCCTCGGTATTTGAGGAGATTGACTCAAAGGAATGAGATGCGACGAAATCCTTGGCCAAGGTAGTAAAAATATCGAAGGAGTTCTCAATGATTTCTACACGTATCAGTACTAACTTGAGTGACCGATTAGGGTTTGACAGTTGACCATACCCTAAGTAATTCATGATTCTAATGTAGATGAAGGATTATACATACATGGTAATCGATGACGGGAAGGTTCCACAAGTGAGTTCTTACATACTCCATATCTCCTAGAGTACGTGGTATAGCTTGGCACCCAACGGGCTGGCAACTCAACCTATCGATTAGGTTAAATCGATCCTTGATTAATTAATCTATATATGGATGTAGATAATTAATTAAGGTTGACCAATAAGGTGTTACTTGGTCTATATAGTTATTAACTATAGAGATATATGGACCTAGAGGGTCACACACATAAGGTTTATGGATGTTGGTGGATATAGACATAATTATGAAGGTTTTTATGAAAAAACCTCATATCAAATGTCTATAAATAGGGGGAGGACGACCACAATTAAAGGGGCCTATGCAAGCTGATAAGTCGGAAATTAGTGTGATTTATGTCGTTATTTAGGGTTTTTCCGGACTTATACAATAAAATTTACAATTTCCCTTAGTGGTGTAATAAGGGGTCGAACCCAAAGGAGGCGGCGGTGAATTTCAATTTCAATCGATTTAGGGATAGAAAAACAACAAAAATGGTTTTTATGCAGTAATTTGTAATTTCAAAGTTCAAAGATGATTTAACAAACATTCAAGAAACATATAATCGGACTTATGTTATTTTTTTTTGTTTATGCTAAATCATCTTCTCTGTCCTATTTTTTTGTTTATTACCAACTATATGAAGAATGTGATTATCATGTTTAAAACTTCGCGAGAAAACTTCTTGCTGATTTTTTTCAAAATTTTATTTCTCATCAGAACCTTCAATCCAATCTAACTTTTTATTATTGACTATTTTGTTGTCCTTATTAGTCTTTTTAGGTGTATCTCGTTAGTGTACTAATATTCTCTTTTTAAGGGATTAATCTCTCGTTTCATGATCTACTGCGTAATAGAAGATCATCGGATTTACTTCACTACAAACTACAAACACAAAGTCTATTTAATAAATTGATTGTATAGTTTTTAATTCACCACCAAATGAAAAGAACAGAAAAAAAGGACTGAAACTAAAAACCTGAAAATTTCCATTTATTATTTCTTCTTTAAAGTTTTTGCTTAATGATAACTCTCCTAAAATTAGGAAACTCTATCCAATAATTCAGACTTTAGAGGACAATTAATATCACTGATTAGGCTAATTACGGATAACTGAAGTTTATGAATTAAAGTCTAGGTCAAGCTCTACACCAAACTATTTACCTCGAAAAGATGAGAAAGAACAACAAGGGATTTACGGAATTAAAAAGCTCGAGAGCAGCTTGATCTTCACTGACAATATTCTAGATTACTATATATAGGAAAAAGGAAAAGACAAACTACTGTCTTAACCGACAATGAATCGATCAAAAATGCACGAAGAGTACTACGAAAGAAAGATTCAATTTCAGAATTAGACGTAAATCAATCTCACGCACTCAAACTAATTGAAAAACCTAAAAGAAAATTGAATAAGAAACAAAAACGTACAAACAATCGCAATTACAAAATGAATTCGACAAAGAAATGACGCTATTCGAGAGAATCAAAATGAAAGAAAAGGAAAAAGAAAAACCACTACAAAAATAGATTTGCAGCAATCTATTCACGCATATGATGCGTGAATAGAGAAAAAGAAAAAGCTATCCGTTCAACGTAAAACCTGCGATTGGATCTTTCTTCCCGATGTGTCCTCCCGAAGCCGATCTTCGTCTGGGCGGGAAATCAAGACACCTCTCGTCTCCTCGCTTCTCCCTTTAAAAGAAAATCGCGTCCCCGTCCGAAATCGCAAGCTTCCCTCTTCTTCGAACGTGCAGGTCCTTGGTGCGGCCCGCTCCACACGCGTCGGTGCGGTTCGCTGCGGTTGGTCGGCGCCGCTGTGCCTCCACCTTATTGGTTGAGGACGCCGTGCACCCATTGGTGCTTGTACTTTGCAGGTGAGTTGTCCGTGTAGCTGTGTACATATCGCAGTGTACAGCTCACGAAATCTTTCATATGATTGGCTCTCACCTCATGTACTGGTTACCTGTCCACAATTCCTCAAAAACATTAGTACAAATCAGCCCACTAAGGGCATTTTTAACATACCGAAAATTAACGACCTTTTGAAAGTGATTTTTTTCTAAAAATATATATTTATTATTGAGAATATTCTATTAATATGAAAAATTAATTTCTCTTTGATTTCTTTTGTTTTAGAAATAGGTCAATTAAAGAACATTTATTTTTTCATAAAATTCATCCTTTAAGATTCTCAAACTTTGTTAATTGACCTAATTATTTAACAAAAACACCATTTTAATTGAAAGATGAAGAAAACTTCATTTTAACATGAAATCATGATAGCATGCAATAAAATATGATGATTTATCATTAAAAACCGACAATTATGATGGGAAAATGGTATTTTAATTGCTCTATTTTGCATGTTATCACAAGCCTTGTGAGAATTCTCTCCTTTCTTCTCTTTCTCTCTTGGTGAAGAGCTTTGAAGAGGAGATCCAACTATCCGGAGACCGTGTGGATACCGCTAAAGGCTATACACTTGAATAGCTTCAAGAACTCCTTAAAGGAAACCTTGTAAGTATGTTTTCTCATTCATACTAGATGATAGGATCATCTGTTCTTGGTGGCTTGGTATTTTGAATTTCCGATTCAATGTTTTTCCGCTGCATTTGATGTTTTGAACAAAATTTCAGAAAGTTATCGACCTCAGATCCCATGAGATCTGACGGCTACAATTTTAGAATACCGATTCGCCTCGCTTCTTTTAATCACAGGCTTGATAAAAAATGAAGAGACGATCGAACGGATATGCCCAATTTCAACTCTATGTATACTCTCTCTGACAAAAAACTACATTATTGGTTGTTTTGATTGATCAAATAATTTGGACAACTCAATCCTTGAATCTGTCCTCTTCTAGACTCATTTCCTCGTTTGAAAACAAGATTTTGTCAAAAGAAAAGGAAGAATTCACCGCATGAACTCCGAATATCCATTTTTTAAAATGCAAAATCATAAGCCTTGATCTGATGATCAATTTGATCATTTTGAGCAAGAATTTTGGTTAGATTATGTGTTTTCCTTCTAGTCTCTTGCTATCTATCATTAGATTTTAATTTTGAAGCTTAGATTAGATTAATTTTTAAGAAATTTAATTTAATTCTCTCTCTTTGTGATCGATTTTTTCTTTCTTGATTTTTACTCCTTGATTTCTTCGTGGATACTGATCCAAATCAAGTGATTTTTATTCTATGAATTTGTCTTGGAGTTTTTCTTTTCAAACATATTAAAATTCCTAATTTATCAACTCATTTTTTATCTGATTTGATCAAATTTTAATAATTAATAAAAAATTTCTCTAAATCTCGATGGATTCAACCCTTATTCATCATTATACTAATTAATTCATGATTTAATCTTAAATTGGTGAGTTTGGTATTTATTTTGATATGATTTTTTGTGTTTTTAATGACCACAGAAATTCGTCTCATCAATGATGTCGAACAATAGTGGATCCAAAGTTTGCCAAATACAGCAACAAAATTTATGAAGATATTCTAGAAAGCAACTTAAAAGGACTACCTTGCCTCCCCCATCCATGAATCCTTTAAGGTTGAAAAATATTCAAAAGTAATAGAAATTATGTGGCCATCATACTTTCATCTTTCATTTATACCATTTGAATGAAATTTTATTGATTGTTATTCTTTTATGATGTTTGCGATAAAGTCCATGAGCATAGACAACAACCAAGTACATTAAAAAGAGATCTGATGGAGAATTATTTTGAAAACATGAACACAAGGGTTCTAAGTGAACCTCCCTCCTCCTCCTCCTCCTCCTTCCCTATTTTATACTGATCTAAAGATTGATTTGGTCAAACATTTATTCCTTATCTTTAGAAACCTAGAATTCCTTGAGTGGACCAAGTCAACCACCCTTTTATCTTTGATATATGTTCCTAATTTTCCACACCATATCCACTATATCATAGGTAACCTTGTATAGTCATAAGTAATGATCTCAAAATTAATGAATATCTTTGTGATTATCCTTCTCTCTTTGAAAACCTCCCTTAGAAAGATTCTAGAAGAGATCTAAATATTATTAACTATGGAAGAAACTATCTCTGGTGACAATTCAAGTCAAAGCTATCATCAATGAAGACAATC
>CM044116.1:9156056-9193764 GCA_024174645.1 Lemna minuta
CTTGATGGATATTATGTGGCCTATAAGCCAATCACACTTTCATGTATCTTGTTTATGTTCATTGAAATGAAATTTATTCATTGTCATTCTTGTGTGATGTTTACAATGAAGTCCATGAGCATGCACAATAACTAAGTGAATTAAGATGAGATCATAATATAGTGATCACTAGTCTTTAAACATATGTTCTAAACATTCCTATTCGTGGGATATTCGAGAAAGACATCGAATTATCTGGAAAGAATATCACTATTTAATCCATCTCATATGATGAGTATGGCTGATCCTATAGCCATCGGTGTGGAGACACTAAGGATAGATAGTGGGTGCTCTTTGGAGAAAGAGTTCACTGAATTGATCCGTATGAATCCCTGAATGGTATTATATCTAACTGTCAATCAGGTTGATTCATGTCATGGTTGTGTATGTGGTCCTTTGACTTGAGATACCAAAGACATCTTGTGGATGGATGATCATGTTTTGATTATGACTTACGAATCCCTAGTCACGGGATATCTAAAACGTCATATATTAGATACGACATGAAGTCCACGAAGATGATTATGTGATCAAGATGAGATCATCCACCCTCGGTATTTGAGGAGATTGACTCAAAGGAATGAAATGCGATGAAATCCTTGGCCAAGGTAGTAAAAATATCGAAGGAGTTCTCAATGATTTCTACACGTATCAGTACTAACTTGAGTGACCGATTAGGGTTTGACAGTTGACCATACCCTAAGTAATTCATGATTCTAATGTAGATGAAGGATTATACATACATGGTAATCGATGACTGATAACATGCATTTATAACTTGAATTCTTACCCTAATTAACTCATATTCATGCTTATTTTATGTGAATATGATGCATGTTATCATACTTTTTAGGAATTTTCTCCATTGGCATGTCATTTTACTAAAGTTGATATTTATGCATAAATTAGGGATAATTTCATGCTTAATAGATAATTAATCTTTTGTTTAAATTAATAGAAGTTAATCTCTGTTATTGAATGAGTTTTGACTTTGGTAAATATTTGGAAGGATGATTTTATGATGAATTTATGATTTAAAATGTTTAATGAGAAATGATTTAAGTAAATTGTAATTCATCTTAATTTCTTCTTTATAAATATATTTTAAATGACATGATATTAAAAAGAAAAGAATTTGTGATCCAATGGAGAAAATTTGGATTAAAAAGGAGTTGTATAATTTAAGATATGATTTTTTGAAGTTTTATGCCTTTTTCTGATTTTTATCTGATTTTTAAATTGATTTTTTATGAATTTTTATAGTAAAATCGCGAAAAAGGGGGGGTTATTTTGGTCCACAGGCCCCCGAATGTTGACGTGGCATGCTTACTTGACGTGGCGAGCGGACGTGGCGCGCGGGACCACCGGCGGGTGCGACATGGCTCTATGGCCACGTGGCAGGGCCGCCGATGGCCCACGCGTGGCTGGCACGTGTGCGCGAATATATAGATTTTAATATAGATTATAGATATAAGCCTATTCTTAGAACTGGCTAATGTCTATAACCGCTCCACTATTTAACCGTGTTTTCCCTCTCTTTTTCTTCCGTGTGGGACTATGTTCCCACACGATTTTGTTTATTGCAGGTGACGTGGCGACGCGACGAGCGTCGGATCGAGTTGGAAGCCCTCGATCGCGTGGACCGGAGTCCACGCGATCACTGATTACAACACGTGCTAAAAAAAAAGAGTAAGTGGATTAAGATCGATGGCTTACCTTGCGCCACGTGGACGATGCTGGAGCGCTGGATCTTCATCGAACGGAGGGCGTTGCGATCACGATCATCACCGTGATCTTCTTCCATCTGACGGCGGACGCTCATCGGAATCGTGGACCACGCGATCGCGCGATCGTGGCCATCCGTTCACCTTGAGCGTTATCGGACGGCTACGAGGACACGTGGAAGAACTCCACGATCGCGGTCCGATCGAACCGCGATCGCGGCGCGATCGAACCGCGATCGTGGAGCATTTGATGCGGAATCAACCCCACGATCGTCAGACAGGTTTTCGTGAGGATCTGCAGCGAGATCGACGCCAAATCGACGCACGATCAAGCCACGATCGTGGTCGATCCCGGCGAAAAGCGTGGCCAGGAAGAAACGGAAAGCGTGGCGAAATTAAGGCCAATTCATGGCCAATCCCGAAGCTGCGACGTCGCCCCAAGGACTCGTTCCCACTACCTATCAAACCGCCTCCACGATTGCCTTCAATTGGCCACGATCTTCGGGCCAATTTCCCCTTTAAAACCCGTGTATTCTCCCTTCTTTGTTTTCAACTTTTGATCGACTCGTGAATAAATTAAGCGAGTTTCGAGGAAGATCTCTAGTTCATCGTGTTCCCCCCGCGTTTAGACTAGATTGCGAAGCAATTGGAGCGGGATTGATCACGAATTTCTCCTTGATTTCATCGAATTTTCCCCTTGAATTCCGAACGTCCGTGAGGAAGAATCCGAGCAAATTCGCTTCAATCCACGAGAATTGGAGCTCCATCCTTGCAGCAATCGGGTTAGTAGTGAGATTTGATCGATTATCAGGAGGTAATTTGAGTTTTTATTAGATTTAGAAGTTTAATTTTGCAAATTAGTTCATAGTGTTCTTCATTTTCCCCAATTTTAGGTCCGAAAAGTTGCTGATTTTGAAAATAGGATATCTCTCTGATTATAATTTCAAATCACTTGATTTTGGTTTCATTGGATTCCTCTTTTCATCAGCTTTCCGTGGATAGAAAATTCATTAAATTCCGAGTTTATTTGACCCTCCAATTTAACGTTTGACCAAGGACTGTTCATCTTTCATCAGAAGTCAAACGTTGACTTTCGAGGTCAATTACTTTCGATTGACAAATCAGAATTTGATAATTTCGGTCTTGTTGGATTTCTCTGGTTCTTAGTTTCTATTGACATATAAATTGCAAGATTTGGATTTCATTTGGTCATTCAATTTGAAGATTTTTTCTGAGGTGTTAATTTCGGGGATTTTCTGATCATTGATTTTCAATAATTCATAATAAATCCATTTCTTATCCCAAAATTACGAAATATATATCAATAAATTCCATGTTCTCTCTAGTTTCCAAATATCTATTTTTCGTAATCTTCTGACTCTGTTTGATTCTCTGATTTTGCAGAACACCTACTATTGGTCAAAGTCAATGCATTGACTTTGACTTTTGACTTTTTCTCTGTCAAATCCGAGATTTCAATTCTTAAAACTTCTTATTTAGCTTATTTATATCATTTCCATATCTTACATCTTATTTTCTCTTATTTAAAACTCCTTTTAAACCTAAGTTTGACCAAGTCAACTCTGCAATTAAAGTCAACCCTGCTCTCTGTGGATCGACCCGATACTTACCCAATACTTGATTATTATATCTTGTCTTTGTGAGTTCGGTTTTATAAATTTTTTTTGACCATCGTCTTTGTGTTTTAACGACGCACGAAAACGACACGTCAATGACGGGAAGGTTCCATAAGTGAGTTCTTACATACTCCATATCTTCTAGAGTACGTGGTATAGCTTGGCACCCAACGGGCTGGCAACTCAACCTATCGATTAGGTTAAATTGATCCTTGATTAATTAATCTATATATGGATGTAGATAATTAATTAAGGTTGACCAATAAGGTGTTACTTGGTCTATATAGTTATTAACTAGTGAGATATATGGACCTAGAGGGTCACACACATAAGGTTTATAGATGTTGGTGGATATAGACATAATTATGAAGGTTTTTATGAAAAAACCTCATATCAAATGTCTATAAATAGGGGGAGGACGACCACAACTAAAGGGGCCTATGCAAGCCTTGTGAGAATTCTCTCCTTTCTTCTCTTTCTCTCTTGGTGAAGAGCTTTGAAGAGGAGATCCAACTATCCGGAGACCGTGTGGATACTGCTAAAGGCTATACACTTGAATAGCTTCAAGAACTCCTTAAAGGAAACCTTGTAAGTATATTTTCTCATTCATACTAGATGATAGGATCATTTGTTCTTGGTGGCTTGGTATTTTGAATTTCCGATTCAATATTTTTCCGTTGCATTTGATGTTTTGATCAAAATTTCGGAAAGTTATCGACCTCAGATCCCATGAGATCTGACGGCTACAATTTTAGAATACCGATTCGCCTCGCTTCTTTTAATCACAGGCTCGATAAAAAATGAAGAGACGATCGAACGGATATGCCCAATTTCAACTCTATGTATACTCTCTCTCTCTCTCTCCGACAAAAAACTACATTATTGGTTGTTTTGATTGATCAAATAATTTGGACAACTCAATCATTGAATCTGTCCTCTTCTAGACTCATTTCCCCGTTTGAAAACAAGATTTTGTCAAAAGAAAAGGAAGAATTCACCGCATGAACTCCGAATATCCATTTTTTAAAATGCAAAATCATAAGCCTTGATCTGACGATCAATTTGATCATTTTGAGCAAGAATTTTGGTTAGATTATGTGTTTTCCTTCTAGTCTCTTGCTATCTATCATTAGATTTTAATTTTGAAGCTTAGATTAGATTAATTTTAAGAAATTTAATTTAATTCTCTCTCTTTGTGATCGATTTTTCTTTCTTGATTTTACTCCTTGATTTCTTCGTGGATACTGATCCAAATCAAGTGATTTTTTATTCTATGAATTTGTCTTGGAGTTTTCTTTTCAAACATATTAAAATTCCTAATTTATCAACTCATTTTTTATCTGATTTGATCAAATTTTAATAATTAATAAAAAATTTCTCTAAATCTCGATGGATTCAACCCTTATTCATCATTATACTAATCAATTCGTGATTTAATCTTAAATTGGTGAGTTTGGTATTTATTTTGATATGATTTTTTGTGTTTTTAATGACCACAGAAATTCGTCTCATCAATGATGTCGAACAATAGTGGATCCAAAGTTGGCCAAATACAGCAACAAAATTTATGAAGATATTCTAGAAAGCAACTTAAAAGGACTACCTTGCCTCCCCCATCCATGAATCCTTTAAGGTTGAAAAATATTCAAAAGTAATAGAAATTATGTGGCCATCACACTTTCATCTTTCATTTATACCATTTGAATGAAATTTTATTGATTGTTATTCTTCTATGATGTTTGCGATAAAGTCCATGAGCATAGACAACAACCAAGTACATTAAAAAGAGATCTGATAGAGAATTATTTTGAAAACATGAACACAAGGGTTCTAAGTGAACCTCCCTCCTCCTCCTCCTCCTCCTCCTCCTTCCCTATTTTATACTGATCTAAAGATTGATTTGGTCAAACATTTATTCCTTATCTTTAGAAACCTAGAATTCCTTGAGTGGACCAAGTCAACCACCCTTTTATCTTTGATATAGGTTCCTAATTTTCCACACCATATCCACTATATCATAGGTAACCTTGTATAGTCATAAGTAATGATCTCAAAATTAATAGGAACATCTTTGTGATTATCCTTCTCTCTTTGAAAACCTCCCTTAGAAAGAATTCTAGAAGAGATCTAAATATTATTAACTATGGAAGAAACTATCTCTGGTGACAATTCAAGTCAAAGCTATCATCAATGAAGACAATCACAAACATGAAGACCTCCAAGATCCTCTCAAGATCAACGAGTATACTCCTGAACATCACTTCGACAGTTTATGAAACACCTCAGCCTGAGAGTAACTTCATAAATAAAGACTACCAAGCTCGCGTTTTCTAAACAACAATGAAGAACTTAAAAGGAAGAATCTGACCAGAAGGATCGCCACCTATTTAATAAGACCCTCACGAATGATGAAGTAGGAATTGTGCCTACAATTGACTATGGAAGGAGCTGGCAGAGGATTTTGTCACAATTGGATTTCTTCCTCCAACAGCTCAGGGTGATGAGGTCATCAAAGCGTTGACAGACCTCTTCAAATGCTGTTAGGAAAGACGTCTCACACATTCACTATTCACGGGCTACCGCCTACCTGCTCCACATCTCAATTGAATAAAGAGAGCAGTTCAGCATAAATGGAAGTCTTACTTCCCACTTCCCGGATCATCCTCGTCCTCCTCATCGTCATCGTCATCTTTCTCCTCCTCATCCGTCTCCGGCCGTTCATTCTCATCAGACACTCGTACAACTCAAGAAAAACAAGCCGGAGTCTCGAAAGCGGAGCCAGATCTTCAATATGTTGAATCCTATTATTAGAAAGGTTGAGATCGCGCACGGAATCCAAACCTGCTCCGACCAAAAACTCGGAGACGACACTCCAACGTTGGCAACGGAAAGATGCTGTAAGCTTTGAAATCGCTCGAGAAGTTTCGGAGGGGGTAGTTTTCCATGCAGGCTGACGGACCTGCTCGGGAGGAGACCGTCTCTATCTCAGTTGACCGGGATTTCCTAACAACAGCGCGATTCCTTTGCAACTCATCTTCGCGCCTACTTTCCCCATCGTTCTCTCTCAGTCGAAGCATTTTCGCCCTCCGGATTACACGAAAAGTACTTACCTTGACGGGAATCCAAAAAACACCGATCACGAAAATAAAAGAAGGTATACTACCTGTCACGTGAGCGGAGCTTCCACTACGCCTGACGAATATGAAGCTTCGGCAGAATCATTACCAATTGATTACGACTACGGTCATAATATCTCCAACCGCCAATGAACGACGAAAAATACATAACTGTCCACGTGTTTCCACACCCGTGGTGACCCCGTCAAAGAAGAAACCTGAAACTAACTTACAAGAAGATGACGAAACCGCAACAACTGCCGCTCCCTTTCGCGACACGTCTCTTCAATCTTAAACTTCTATCTTCTTCGCCTTTAAAAGGGAATCGGTTGTAAGGAAAAGACAGATGTTGATTTTGATAAAACTTGGTTACCTTTTGGTTCGTTACCCTTCTGTGTTCATCGTGTCTCCTGTGCATCCATCACTCCTCCCGCATCTCCTTCATCTTCCGATTCTATCTCCCTATCTTATCTCCCTCCTTTCTTTCCTCTTTCATCCATCTCAAAGAAAGAATTCAACGGAGGAAATATATTGTTCGTGAGACGATCGCAAGAGCATCACCGTAAGTCCAACGTTATTCACCGTGAAATCGTTCGTCCTCTGATCTACAATAAGTCCAACGTTGACTATCCCGTTCTACCTCTAATTTCCGTCACGTAATTGTTTTTTGAGAACGGTTTCAATCTTTCCGCTGAACTTTCGATAATAATAAACGTTATTCTATATATTATTCCTTCTCTTCATTATATCCTTATTCCCGTAACTTCCGCACATTCCATATTCCTCATTTCCGTTATTCCCTCTATCGCCCTATATCCTTTATTCTTATTTACATATATATCTTTCACCATTCTCTCTCCTATCTGCTGTCCGCCTCTTCTTCCTCCACAGAAAATCATATCATCCTTCTTCTATTCTCAACCTCTCTCTTGTTGACCTCTTCTATCGTCTATATTTTATGTTATCTCTTCTATCATCACTATCTAAATTAATTGTTATATAATCTCCACTCTTTAATTCTCTATTTAGTAATCTCTGTCCTAACTCCCTTAATATCTATTTATATTCTCTATTCCCTAATTCATTATCATCCTTTCTATTTCTCTTATTTCCTCATTATCCTTCTACCATATCTCATCTTATTTTCTACTTAGCTCCTTCAGTGATATCACTTCATAGGTCCTCCCTAATTTGTAGGATTATTAATATTTCTAAATATCCTACATCAAGATCGCAATACAATGATAATTGGTATTTAAATGTATGTTATAAATATTCTTATTCGTGGGATACTCGAGAAAGACATCAACTTATTAGGAAAGAATACGACTATCTAATCCGACTTATATGATGAGTATGGCTGATCATGTGGTCATCGATGTGGAGACACCAAGGATAGAAAATGGGTACTCTTTTTAGATAAAGATTTAATTGAATTGATTCGCATGAATCCCTTAAATGTAATATATATAATTCTCAATCAGGTTGATTCATGTCACGGTTGTATATGTTGGCCCTTTGACTTGAGGCAACAAAGACATTTTGTTGATAGATGATCATGTTTTGACTATGACTTACGAATCCCTATTCATGAGATCTCTAAAACGTCATAGGTTGGATATGATATGAAGTCCTTGAAGGTGATTTAGTAGTTAAGATAGGATTGTTCGCCCTTGGTATAAGAGGAGATTGACTCAAATAATGACATACAATTAAATCCTTTACTAAGGTAATGAAAATATTAGAGAAGTTGTTATCGATGATTTCCTACTCGCATCAATACTAAATTGAGAAATCGATTTGGGTTTGACATTTAACCATACCCTAGTCATTTCTGAGTCTCATATAGATGAATGATTATATGTACATGACAAAAAATGATGGCATACTTCATATACTTCATGAATGAGTTATGATGTAATTCATATCTCCCAGAGAACTTGTCGATTGGGTTAAATCAATCCTTAGTGATATTAATCTATATGTTTATATTTTTAATTGATAAGGGAGACCAATAAGTATTAGTGAGTGAATGTAGTCATTTACTGGCAAGATATATAGACCTAGAGGCTCATACACATAAGTTTATATGTATAGATATAAATATAAGAGCTTTGTGAAAATTTGCACATTCCTAAAGTCTATGAATAGGGGGAGGACGACCATAACAAGGGTGCCCATGTGAACCTAGTGGAAAACTCTCTCCTCTCTTCTCTTCTTTTCATGGTGACAAGTGGTCTAGAGGAGATCCAATCATCCAGCAACTACGTGGATACGGCTAGAGGTAAGACACTAGAACGACTTGAAGAACTCCTTTCAAATGATCCCTGTAAGTATGGATTTTATTATATACTAGATGATAGGATCATCTCTTCTCAGTGCTAAAAAATTTATTAAATATCTGATTCAACATCTTCCACTGCAATTGATGTTTTGATTAAAAATTTGGAAAGCTTGTTGAGCCTCAGTTCCCAGCAAAAAGCACTATTTATACTTTGTTTTAAGAAATAGAAATAAAAAAATTCTGAAACTTTGTTTCCACCACCTTGCTAATGATGATGACAATGTTGATGCACCCTCTCGACAATCTTGTGAGAGGTGGGAAACAATAAAATGGGTGTTTAAACCCTCTTATAGAGAGGACCTTGGTATGAAATAATTAATGCCCCAATAATATAGGCCCACTAAGTAATATAAGAAGAAGGACCAATAGACCAAAACAGATACACATTAACAAACACACACACACACACACGACTAATCTATATAAAGAATTTTATGAGATATTTCACTCTTTTTCAAAATGAAATATGTGATAACACCAATCTAATGTATTCTAACAAAGGGTGGAATCTGTTTGATTCCAAAGTTTTGGAGAATTCCCCTTCATAAAGATATCCATGGCGAGGCATACACACATCGGCTAAGATTTTTTTAACATTGCTGATGAAATCCTCAAGATAACATTCTCAAGGAGTGTTATCTCAAAAAGATTCCAATGTTCTAGAAAGATGATCTACTCGAGAATGGTTTGATCAATTTCAAGATGTCATTATTGTGTTCGTTAAGAGTAAAGCAATGAATATTGTATACCTTTGTTTAGCCACTACAAACAAGGTCAAGATTTGTGTCGTATAATTTCATAATATTATCATCAAATGTGATTATGTTGAAGACATAAAAAACTTAATAATCAAATTTCCACACGCCATGGAAGTCAAGAATATCGTCCAATTGAGATATTTTCAAGGAGCCAAAGGCCATCATCCTTGAAAGAACAAAATACAAAAATGCAAATCACCTGGAAAGGCTACAAGGCTTGGATGTGAAACAACTTACACTTCGATCAAAGAAGACAACAATTTGAGGGTAAATGTTTGGAAACAAGTCAATAAGTTAAGAAAACGCCTTCGGGTGAACTTCATATGTCTCATGATCCCAAAGTCCAATACCACATACACAAAGAGTAATGCGACTCAATTTGAGCAAAATAGTAGATCTACCCACTTGTTTTTGGTGATGAGGATTATGTGGTATGCCATCCATGTCCCATGAGCATCATAGAGTCAACTTATATACTTACATTGATATGGATGGGTGTGACAATGATAGATGATTAAATTCTAGATATGATCCAATCATGTCATGGTAACATAAAAAGCAACTTTATTGCATCCTCCATAGGCCCTTCTAGTAGAAGCCAAATATCAAGCAATGTGAAAATTAGTCTTTGATTTCTGTCTCCTTGATCCACATCAGCCTCATCAGAGAGAATGTGGCCACAAATTCTCCTTTCATGAAAAAGCTGATTCAATCGTAGTAATTATTTTTCAGTAAATTTAGTTACCATTCTAATCAAAACTCTATTTATTTTTTCTGAATTGGGTAAAATTGAAAGAGAAACCTTGAATGATCGGTCCTCGTTCTCTCCTTCTTGCCTAATCCCCACAAAATAAAACCCCCCATATTTATCATCACTGGGATCACAAGCAGAAAAATTTTCTCATCATTCGCAAGCGATTTTTGTGCCGAAACTGGTGAGGCAGATGGCGAATGCCTGAAACGCCGAGAGCGGCTCCCTGAAGTCCATGGTGAAGAGATCATCTCCCACCTTTCCGAACTGCAGCAGCACCGTCTCTTCGTCTCCCACGTAACCCCGCCGGCCGGCGACCAGCTGGAAGTTCTTCACCGAAGCCACTGTCACCCTTCCATGGAAATTCAAGCACCAGCACTCCAAGTACTCGTGCCATCTCGGAGCTTTGTTCTTGAGGACGACGGACTTGGCCTCTTCGGAGCAGTACAGGGTTGAGCTGATTCTCCGGGGGCTTCCTGATTTGAAGACGTTCACTTTGTAGGATACCTGTCCAATCTCGAAGCTGCGCGTAGTCGGCTCATGAGGGTTGACTCTTCTTCCGCCCAAGTAGCCGCCGCGGTCCCGGTTAACGGTCGGCTGACTGTCGTACATTTTGTACTTCGTGCCCCAGAAGTTGGACCTCCATGCATTTCAACGTAAAATTTCACGCGAAAATTAATTTCTTTGAAAAATTAAACTTCTTTGGATTGAGAATCTGAGAATGAGGACCCAGATCAGATCTCACCGCAGTCTACCCACGCACCCGTTGCTGCCGGGGGAGAGATCGTCGGCGTCCATGGAGATGACGTATTCGGTTAAGGCATTCCGCCGGTACCTCTTTGCCGCCAAGAGAAATTTCCCCTTCTCCACGAGTTCTGAAATCCAAGGAAGAGGTCAGAAAAAATAGAATGTTTAATAAACATTAGGATATCACTACTGGGGGACAGGCTGAGGTAGAGGAAGAAGGTGGAGTTCTTTTTGTTCCTCCGGATGAAGCACTGGAGAGGGAGATCCTTCGGCCCCGGCTGAAAAACAAACAGAATTCAGACCGAAGAAATTCAGAAGAAGAGAGAAAAATATACCTGTTTCAGAGAGGAAGGGAAAGTGATGATCTTGCTAGATTCAGGAGGGGATAGAGCGATAGCAGTGATGATCTCTCTCCAGCGCTTGCAGACGCAGGCACAGGAAACAACGTTTTTCCTGAGAGGCCACCTGTCCTCGCTGAGCACGACCCGGCCGAGGATGTCGCTGAGAAGCTCCGTCGGCAGGTGGCCCCATCGGTTGTCGCCGGGGGTTCTCCTCTCAGCCATCTCCTCAGGGAAGAGGAGGAGGGCGGAGAGGAAAGGAAAGGCGGGGCCTTTTTTTTAGGAATAAGGAGGGATTTTAGTAAAACGGGAGTCGAAGGGATGGGAGAGAAATGCGGGTTCGGCACCGCCAGCACCGGTGGTCGCCCTGGAGAACACTCCAGGGGAACGCGTGGGTTTTTGTAATTCCTGGCAGTTGAGACGGCAAACTGCTGCCACAGTCAATTAGGCTGCCTGCCTTTCTTGGAAACTTGGGATTTGGAATTTTTCGGGATCCTCTCCCACTCCTTATCTCTCTCAGGCGCACGCTGCCAAAGAGACACACGGACACCCGGCAGTTTCTCAGAGACGCAGAGTTGACTTTCCCGTTCCTTTCTCTCTTCTTTGCTCTTGTTTTTCATCTCTGCTATCCGGCTCTCCCTTCGTTCACGGATGGGGATCCGCGCTCCCCCACCCCCGGCTTCTCTCCTCCTTCTCTCATCTCTCTCTTCCACCCTCTCCTCATCTCTGTCTCTCATACTGAAACTCTCGGATTCATTTTTTTGGCAATGACCCGAAATTCTTTTTCATGGCAAAGTCTGCGTATTTAATTTTCAGAGATCGCGAGTTCATCCTGCAAAGAAGCGCATATTCTCTCTCTTCCCATCTTCTCTCTTATCCCTGAACATACGCAAGTCTCCGAATTTGTTTGTCAGATTGACTTCCGGTAATCGCACAGCTGTGACTGCTGAAATTTTTAGAATGGTCACTGAAGCTCATCAAATTTCAGCTCACAGTGAATTTCAAGAGCAAGTTTGAGCATAAGGGCGGGAAAGATGAAGAAAATGCAAAAAAATGTTCCAACCACGCCATATCCGAAATTATCCAACTGTAATGATATTGAAAAATGAATTCTTCTTTGTCGTTGCTCTGGGTGAAAGAAAGAAAGAAACAAGAGAAGATATGCCGACCAGGAAAAAACTACCGTCTTCTGATTGAATTTCACGCATGATCAGATCATACAAATAATGATACGGTTGGACATTTGAAGGAAAAAGAATTCTGATACGCGATTTACCCAATTGCAAATCCCCTCGATCCATAAAACCCAAATTGCAATTGGCATTTGTTTGAATAATCCATTCCTCGACGTTGGTCTCCAGACTTTCCAATGAGAAAGAACAAAAGCGGCGAGGAATAGAAGAAGAATATACGGTAAAGAGTAGTATTTCAAGCCTCACCTACTCCGTATCAGAGGCGATATTAATCGCCGCCGCAGCAGATTCCGCATACATGAGATTCCTCAGCCCGGGCTTAAGCTCCCTAGTGCAGAACTCCTCGTATTCTTCCTTATCCCCAGCCTTCTTCTTCACCTCCACCATTACCAGAGAAGGGGTAAGCTCGAAAATCTCCGCGGCAATCGTCAACGGCCCCTTCTCTCCTTCCCGGGTTCCCTCCAAACTCACCTGGCAATCTTTCTTCCTCACGGAGAAACACACTACCTTGGCGATTTCCTCCAATTTAGAGATAATCTTCGAAATGGGCTCCCCTGAAACAAATCTCGACTCCTCCCCTGTCTCCTCGAATAACCCAGAAAGATCAAATCCCCGGGAAAAAGAGATAATATCGAATGCATTCAAACTCGATGGCCTCGGAAGCCCCAACCCCGGCTGTCTATTCTTAACCCCTTCAGAGAACGAAGAAGTGGAAGCTACAGACTCAGCTTCAGATTCCGCTTCCGATTCCGATCTCTCCGACTCAGCATTATCGATCACCACCTTATCCTCTACATTATAGAGACGATCATCCTCAATGTAGAATCTCACGCGGCGGAAACCCTTCTTGAACCATCGATTCTCCATGATATCTGGAATCGCGATCCTTGTTTCCGGGTTCGTATCAAGAAGCCGGATTAGAAGCGCAATGAGCTCAGGAGAAAACCACCGCGGACACCGAAATTCCCCTTTGTAAATCTTCCTGTACATGGCCATAACGTTCTGGTCGTGAAAAGGCAAGTACCCGGCCATCAGAACAAAGAGAATCACGCCGCAAGACCAGATATCGACTTTGGCAGCGTCGTAGCCTTTCAGCGCCAGCACTTCCGGCGCCACGTAAGCAGGAGTCCCGCAAAACGTGTGGAAGAGGCCGTCCTGGCGGATCTGCTCCGAAACTGCGCTTAACCCGAAATCCGAAACCTTCAGGTCACCGTTCTCGTCGAGCAATAGATTCTCGGGCTTCAAATCGCGGTGGTACACACCGCGCGCATGGCAGAATCCGACGGCCGAGATTAATTGCTGGAAATACTTTTTCGCGGTTTCTTCGCGAAGCCTCCCTTTCGCGACTCGGCAGAATAATTCGCCTCCGCGGACGTATTCCATGACGAAGTAGATCTTGCTCTTGGTGGCCATGACCTCGAAGAGTTGCACGATGTTGGGATGGCGGACTCGCCTGAGGATCGCGATTTCGCGCTTGATGTGCGCCATCATGCCACCTTTTAAGATCTTCTCCTTGTCGAGCACCTTGATCGCGACGCTCTCCAAGGATTTCGCGTTCCTCGCGTGGTACACCTTCGCAAACGTTCCATGACCTAAGAGTTTTCCGACCTCGTATTTTCCTAGAAGAAGCTCCTTTCTGGAGGCGGTGCCGCCGCCCTGATTGCTGCTCTCCGCGGCCATTACAAAGAGACCGAGCGATTGTGGCTGGCGAGGTCCCTAAAATGGGTATTTGTCAGCCGTCTATTTTGCCGTCACGTTGCTTCCAAATATCTAACGGTCACCGTTCGGCGGGCCCGACAGGACCTAACGGTAATGTCTGCTGTTCGATCTTCCCCGTCAGCGGACGGTTGGCAGCGACTGCCAGCTCATCAAGATCTAGCGATTTAGTTTGCCTGCCTGATGGCGTTCTGTTAGCTCGACAGCTGGCTTTGTTAGTAATGCACGTGGCAGTCTTTTTTTTTTACCGAGTAACAAAAGATACAACGTTTACTCTCCTTGTCTGGAGAGAATGAGATGCATTATTTAATACAGGAAAATAACGACGAGGGATATTAGTTGACCCTGCGGCAATTGGTTCGGATCTCGCCGTTCACGCCGGTCAACGGGCCGATAGCGCTCATTCGAACCATAGCGGACGCGAAGTCGCGGTTGAACAGCGCATTATTGTTGCTGTAGCGGCGGACGAGAGCGTCCTGAGAGCCGCCGTTGAAGAGCTCCTGGTCGGAATGGAGCAAGCCTCTCTGTCCCAGCAGGTTAATATAGTAGCTGTTGCCGAAGCGGTTAGGGCTCTGGAGATCGAGCGGCGCGAGGTTGCCGTCGCCGTTGCCGGCGGTGGAGGGACAGTTGGCGCGGCGGGTGGCGGCGAAGGCTGGGTTGATGTTGGTTTCGTTGTAGATGCGCCTGCGGAAGGTCGCGCAGCGAGCGAGCCCGATAGTGTGAGAACCGGAGAGTGCAGTCATATCCTGCGCGCTCAGCCCTTTCGCTGAAAAGGATGATATTAGAGCGGAGAGGTTCGCGAATGGAGATGGGATCTGCGTGTTCGCGTCGTTCAGGCTCGCTGTTCTCGCGTCGCGCCGGCCGAACGTTACGGGCCACGTCGGTCCCCCGAGCTGAGAGATGTGACTGATTATTTGGGTTGCCAGAGGGAGAAAGAAGATAAAGGAGGGCTGAGTTATTTCTCACCAGGAATGTTCCATCGCGAGCGGAGAGAGCTAAGATGTCGGCGCAGGAGACGGTACCGGGGCAGGCGGCTTCTAGTTGTGTTTTAATGGCGTCGATGACCTCGAAGCCGCGGACGGAGTTGGCGTTCGGACGTGCGGTTTTCTCTCCTGTGAACGTTGGCGTGTCGTCCAGGAGTATGGATGCATCGCAGCCCTGTTACATGACGATGATGATAATCACGATGATGGTGATGATGATGAGAATGTGATGATTACAGACGTTGACGAAACAGTCGTGGAAGAAAAGACGGAGAATGGAGGCGCCAATCCTTGCTTCTCGGTTGACCGCTTGCACCATGGCGTTGCGGACAATTCTCTGAAAGTTAGGGCAACTTCTGGCGTAGAAGTTGTTTGAGAGCTGCGCCTGGGAAGAGCAGACGAGAAGAGAGAAAAGTAAAGAGAGCGTGAATAGATTGATAGGGACCGCCATGACTGCTATCGATGTCGTTTGCAAGCAGAGAACTGGTACTCTCCTTGCATGATCCCCTTCCCCGTTAAATAGGGGAGATGGTCGGAGGGTTAGGTCAGCGCTCACAGTCTCTCTCTCTTTCTTATACAAGTTTCTAATGCTTCGTACTGGAACTTAAGTGTGTAGGCAGATGAGGTTGGGAGAGACAAATGGCAGAGAATCGTTGAAGGAGCTCGTAGGATGAGGAAAGAGGGGACTTTTGAACTCTGACAACTGTAACGCAAAATGCGCCACCAACAAAGGTAAGGGAACGGGGAAGGAGAAGTCAGCAAAGGGAAGCCATTATTGCTCTTGGAGAGATCTCTGTGATACCAGAGACGTCCCGAGTTTACCAGCGACTTTGACTTTCGAAAAAAATGGCTTCAAGCGCGGGAAGTGAGCTGTAAACATAACAGTGGAGGTAGGTAAGTCAGCGAGACTGGTCTAAGACGTGTTTCGAGCACAGAGAACCTACTTTTTCAAAATAATATTTTGATATAAGCTGGTATCTGCTCTGTTCTCTTCTCCCGTTTGTGTTCCTTAGTAGTGTAGTTTTCTCCCCGCTATGCAAGGTTGCGTGTGTACATCGTTATAAATGTCGGGACGTCGACCTCCAGAAGTCAACAATGGCGTCCTCTCGCCGTCTCTAACTTCAGCTTGCGCGTCGGCAGAAGTGAGAGTCATACCTTCGGCGATGGTGCACCCTTTGAAATGTGGAAGTCTCTCTCTCTCTCGCTCTCTCTCTCTCTTATCGATATATTTATCTGAGAAGGCCAGCATGCGGGTGGCTCCGTAGAAATGAGCATAGCAGTTGTCGTTACTAGCGAGAATGATGCTGAGGATGGAGACGGAGATAGAGAGGGATAATTGGAGAGAGAAAGAGAGGGAAGGCAAGCCAAAAGACACAGAGATAGGGAGAGACGGTGAAGCTGGAGATTGGGATGGCTAGAGAGAGAAACAGTCAAACAGAGGGAAGGGAAGGCGAGAGGTCGAGAGAGATGGGACGGGGGAAACGATTTCATGATGTTCTAAAAGATAGCAAGAAAAATAATCCCATTAAAATATTCCCATTAATGCCCGTAAAGGAGACGTTCGTCAGATTTGCCGATCCACATTCCTGAGGGTGTTCGTGTAAGTAAAGCTGGAGAATAGCACGAACAGTTTCCGGAACCTGAGGGTAAAAATTTAATGGCTAAAACATAGAATGATGGGGAATTTATGCATATTTATAAAAGATAAATATTACCAGAGCCACTGAGTCTTGTGTTGAGCCATGGCAAGGTAGGTCAGGTGAGGAGAAGCGTTGGGAAGAAGACGAAGGGTTTGACCCGGATGAGGGAGAAGGGAGAAAAAAAGAGAGAACCAGAAGTCGATGGGGCCGATGTACTTCCGGAGGATCCCCTTGCTGACCTGGACAGTCGAGTTCGTGGTCAGAACTCAGAACCCATTAAGGCAGAAAAGTTAAATACTGAGCTGAAGTTGAAGATTCATGCGAGTTCAACAACCAGAGTTGGAGATAAAGACGTCACAGGGGATTGGAAGTGCTAGAGAGAGAAAGAGAGAGACGTACGAGTTCCCATGCTTCGTCCCTGTTTTCGTTCTCACGCAAGTACTTCCTGATCAGCAGACGACCCATCAAACAAGATATAAAGCGGGACCATCCTCACCGCATAAAGAGCTCAAAGTTGAATCAAAAATTTAAAATATTCCCCAGATAAAGTCATCTTATAAGACACAGTTGTACAAGAACAAATATAAAACAGCGATGGCCCAACAAAAAAAATGAACCATCTTACCGCACACCGCGGCTAACGTCACGATGATTCGGATGACCAGAAATCCCAAAGTCATCAAAACTTACTATCTGACATGAAAAAAAGGAACAAAAAATGAGAGGAACGATACTTCAATTCAAGAGGATTTATCAAAAGTCAGGATAAATTTGGTCATGACCATGTCGATTTCGAGCACTCTGACTTTTTCCCCAATAATACTCGCCAGCAAATCGTAATTCCATTTTTCGTTAAATCCATCCTGAAGATATTAATTTTTTTCTGATAAAATTATCGGACTGGAAGAAATTGCAGCAGTGAGATATGGACACCTGTAACTCCGGATGATCTATAACTTCCACTTGCCGAGAAATGATCTGGAAGAGAGGGAATTTCCAGCCGATAAGAATCTTCCAAACGGCAAATGCAATTACTTAATGTCAATCATCAGAACACTAAAATCACCCCAAGAGCAGCAGATGCTTCATACAGCTCCTGCTTTCTGAGATTCCCCTTTCCTTCAGCATTTCCTGCCCAATAAATTCTTAAAGTTCTTATTATTGATTAAAAAAAGTAATATCCCAAACTGCTATTCGCATATGATGATATAGGAGATCTGCCTTTTCTTATAAAAAAATCTAGGTACCCGTAGACATGCTCAGGATGTGAAGAGTATGGCTTCGCGCAGTCAAGAAATGTATAGTAGGTGAGAAAAACCTGCAATTTAAGAATGAAGGCAATGAAGACTTCAATGCGATTAATTCAAATTACAAAGTGTCGTCAAGGATCAAGGGCTCTGGCTATCGATTTTTTGATCTAGAGACCAAAACATTATACCAGATTACTTCATTGATGAAACGTTTCTAGGCCATCCGGGTCTGTAGCCTTGCATCAGCTACTGACCAACAGTTGCTCCATACCGTATGCGATAAGAGGTAGCCCTGGTGAAGCAGCGAGTTCTCTCTCATTGTTCAAGAGTTCAACGGATTTCCGAAAGGTCAGTCAGAGGGAAGGAGCCATTCAGCGCGTGTGTTAATAATCCCTGAGATATTCTATATCTTCCTGCGCGTGCATGTGTGTGTAGATATGGACTATCTCCTCCCCAACAACCCCCCCACCCCCCCACCCCCCGGGTATAGTACATATGTTCCTCCATGAATGTGTAGATATATACTGCCCCAAGTATATATCTTTCCCACGTGTATGTACAAGTGGATGGGCAGGTGTGCATGCCTGTTCTTAAAGCGTACCTGCGCGTCGATATCCTAAAGCTTGCCAGGGTTAAATGCTTTGCTGTACTTAAAATTTATAAGTTTAAATACTTTCTTCAACCTCTTAAGAAAAAGCGGGTCGAAAACTTGTTTTAGATTCCCACTTGATTAATTCACGTTTTAGACCTGGTATTTTAAACGGTGAATTCAAAATAAATGCCAGATTACTAATAAATAAGGAAAATAAAACACAAGATTGAGGAGCATCAAAACCTACATTGATTCATCATCTGGGTGAGCAATAACTAGCAGCACTTTCTTCTTCTTTGTTTTTTCACCTGATTCTGAAAAAAGAAATTTAGAATTTTACGACGAAGTAATTAAATCCAGATAAGCCCGTAGATCCTTACCAGAAAGTGAAGAATTGAGAACTTTCCAAAATGAGACCGCCCATAGTAAGACAAAGAAGGCGAATATCCAGGACCACGACATTTACTGCCAGATCGAACTATTTTTGCAAGGGATTTTTGAGACTTCAAAATTCGGATCTTTCAAATGATAATTTGAGACCAAGAAAATGAATCAAACTCTGCAGCTTTTTATACCGCACAAGGGAGTTACAGTCGTCCAACGGGAATGGGAATCGGAGAGCGCCAGTGAATGGAAGTGCTCCGGGGAGAAACTCTTAAACACAAGAGGAACTCGAATACTAGTATATGTCTATATTTGGCGGAAAAAACACATAAGGAACACAAGTGACCTCTATCTGCGACGGCGGAGGTCCTCTAACCTGTCCTGTGCCACGATTTTGGGGGCTCAGCACCTGGATTCCCGGAAGATACAATACAAAGAGAGGGAAGACAAAGGAGAGCTGAAGAGAGGGCGATGGGGGAGAGCTGAAGAGAGGGCGAGGGGGGAGAGCTGAAGAGAGAGAGAGAGACAGTGAGACATAGGGTGGAACGACTTGATTTTGTTTTATTTTTTGCAAATCGAGATCGATCGATAAAATCGATTGAAATCGATCGAGAAGAGGCCACTCTCAGTTAGGATGAAGGCCACTGCTGCTAGCGCCGGCGAGGGGGGTTACTGGAGTCGCCGGCTGAGAAGATGATGGCCGCAACTGCCGCTGTCGGGGCTCCGCCAGACATCAGTGCCTGTCGCCGGCCACATTTTCTCGACAGAAAACACGATCCCCAGATTCTGATCATATAGGTTATGGATTGATCCTGCCGTTTACTATAAAATTGCTCATTAAACGGTCGTGCAAATTTGCGGATGATCGAGAAGACGAATTTCAGAAGTCGAGGAGATATTGCCGCGTGATTTAGTCCCTGTTCATTTCGAGTCGGATCCATGAAGAACGTCGATCATGATCACCATATTTAAATCGGTAGAGCCCATTTTTTTGGGGCTTAGGCCAAGTTGGCCCGGCTAGTCGACTAAGTCAACCCAATCAGCCCAACCCACGGCCAGCTGGTTGGGTTGGGCCAGTTGGCCAACGCAAATCGTTAATTGTCGATTATTCTCCTTCTCAAACTTCACTACCTGCACGTAGACTAACCCTATCTTCATGTCGATGGAGGAGTCGCGCAGCTTTCTCCCCCTCTCGTTAGACTTGACGACATCACCATACTCATCTCTCCCTCCTGCTTATGCCCTGAGTCGATCATCATGATAACCTTACCGCCAATTGGGAATGCCTCCAAACATCACATGCACATCATATAAAATGTCATCATATTCACCGCATATTCATCTTCAGCTTCTACAATGAGCTCAATCGCATCCTTAACACTTCATCTTTTTTGATGTCCATGAGTCAATTTTGAAGATGTATGATGGGGTTAGATCTACTGTCTCGACTGTTCTCCGGCGCGCATGGAGACGATTCTGAGGAGACATTTCTGCAGTTTCTCTCATCAAATCCATCTACTCAGTACTTTGTGTAGTCTGCCAAGGATGGATACTGCTCAACGTGAAATAGCCTTGCCTTTTTTTTTCTTCTATGGAGACCTGATTAAGTCATTTTTCATGCAACAACATCTTCTGCTCGCGGGTAGTCTTCTCAAATGGCGCCATTTATGATCGTCTATTGCTCGGTCGACATGTAAAAAAATGAATGGATGATCAAAATCCGGCCCCTAATCCGGCGTACCAAGACCTTCGCAAAGTTATTGTCAAGAGTGATTTTAAGAAGCTTCGCAGGGTTCCAAGACTTTCAGGGTCTTCGGGCTTTTAGAGAAAGAAGGTAGAAGAAGGAGAGGACGAAAGAGAACTTCAAGTCGAACCGAGAACCTTGTTATTCTTCGCTGGTTTAGAAACGGCAGCAAGAGGAGAAGCCCTTTCGGCGGCCGCCAATAAGCTCACCGGCGGTGCGAATCTTGCCAGAAGAGGGACTGAGGAAGGTCCTTCGCGGCGGCGGCGGTGACCATAGCCCGCTGTAATTACACTCCAGAGCCGTCTCCGGCATGTCGGAGAACTTCCTGAGAAGGGCGTCGGAGACGCTACGACGAACGAGCTGCACCGCCCGTATAGATGGCGGCGCCGACGCCTCGTCGCTGCTGTCGTCGGCGACGGCCATCGGTTTGAGTGTCGGCCTCTGGTGTCTTCTTCTTGATTTCCATGAGGGGGGGTGTTCCAGGCCGAACTTTTATTCCTTTGTATCTTTTTCCATGTTCGGACGCAGAAAGTACGGCTACTTTCCATTATTTACTAGTTCCAGTAGGAGAAACTTTTCGTCAGTGGTTGGCACGTTCTCTATGTGGGTCTGGTGGGCTACTCTTTGCATCTCTATCTCTCTCTCAGCCAGTCGGCTACTTCCTTCCTGGGATTACGGCTTCACAAATAGACTAGACAACTCCTGCTATGGGACAGTCAAACCCTGACCATCCAGAGTCAAATCAGGGTCAACGGCTGAACAACTAGACAGGAGCTTATTTATAATTTACAGAGAGGTTTCTGGCTCCAGAGTCTCCATGGACAGAGCTTTCCTAGCACACATACAAGAAAGTCAACCCCACCAGATCAGGAGCGAAGGGACACACCACCTTTTCTCATATTCTGAAGTAAACTCATCACTGGGATGGTGGAAAAGTCAACGCTAGGCCGCCACCAGTTGGTCTCCGAGGGCTTCTTTTCCTGTGATTCCGCTCTTGAGCTCAGCAAAATATGCACCATAGCTCTTTTCAGGAGGCGGGTTTGACGGATCCACCGCATAAGTTTCACTGAATGGAAGCGTTGATTTAACCTGCAAAAAATACAAGAAAAGTTCAAACTCGGAGTAAAATAGGTGGTCTTTGACTTCGGAGTTCATAGCAGCTGCAAATTACACTTTTCAAACAAGAGGAAGAGTGATGACACTCACCTCGAAGGTTTTATCACAGGCATCCGGGCTTTCGAGAGCAGCAATACAGATCTTGGCAACCTCTTCCCTTGAAATTTTTCCCTGAGAAATTAAGAAAATAATAAATTGAGATGAGATGAAATGATTCTGATGTCGAACAGGATCGGGGGAGATGTGATTATGACAACCGTAATATTGTCTCCCTGGTCAAAGATGATGTCAGCTCCCGAGGGTTCTTCGGTCAATGCACACGGCCTCACAATCGCATATGGGATTCCACTCTCCCTTATCAAATCTTCTCCCTGAAATGGAGAAGAATTACCAATGAGGAAAATGGCAAAGAAAACCTCTAAAATCAAATATTCTCCGACTCCATTTAAAAATAAACATCCAAGAAACCTTCAATTAGGAATTTGAAGCAATAAATATGTTATGCATTGGAATGGGCCTTCTAGGATGAAGTAATAGAAGGCCAATCAGACTAGATATAGTTCAAACGGGCATGAACATAATAATAAAACATGTAAGGAATACATGCATAGCTGAAGATAACTTCCCAGTAAGTTTTCACTGCTTGCTTCGTAGTCTAAGATAACAGCTAAAGATGCTTGAGAGTTTTTTTGAAGGAAAAATTTTAGGTACCTTCAACTTGTAAGTCAAAATAGAACCCAACTCCTTGTTTAAGCGCACAGCAGGAGGTTGCTTGCTTAGATCAAGTCCAGGCCTTTCAGGCCGAGTAACCCCAGCAGAGCCCACGTGTACAAATCTAAAAGGTAATAAATTAATAGATACAGAAATAATAAATATCTAGAAGTCAATAAGAAAATAAAACTTCTGTAACAACTACCAACGCTAGTTACATGAATTAAAATCTAAAAGGCAAAGATCATAACAAAATGCTCACCTGGGAGTGACGGGTTCCTTCACATATGCGCTGATTCTAGAGAGAGAAAGCTGGAATGGACCTTCGACAAACTTGGGGTTCAGCTTACCATCGTACTCAAACTTACTGTACATCAGCTGGAAATACTTCTTTCGATTTAGTAAAGATTTCAGAAACAGGACTAGGGTGGTATAGATCATATCAACAATCACCTGAAGAGACGAGATATTTGCATCAAATGGTGGAGCGTCAAACACTGTACGCGCTCGAAATATAGGCCTCAAGGAGGAGAACGGAAGCTTAACCTGAACAAATGGAAGTAAAATGATCAGATCAAAAACTTCTGTTGACCAAGATAGCCAGGATCAGCCAACTAACTGGCAGATGATCAGATCATTGGAGTCTATTTCCATCTTTCTTCTCTGTCTCCATCTATCTATCTATCTACTCCATCTCTCTCTCTCTGAACAAAAGTGGCCTCACAAAGGCAGTGGCAGCGTGGAGATTAGAGAACTCGATGATAGAGGAGAGAATCTGAGAATAGAAATATAATTAGGCCTTTTGAGGATGGATTGTCTGATCTGAGATGAGATTGATGTGATGTTCTCAAGTTAAAAAGGCCCAGTACACAATGATCTAACGATTGATCTTTGAGTGACCTGATGATCAAGACTACAAGGAGAAAATTAACAATTGTGGTTGCCGATAGGATCATAGAGGCTCTTGACCTGATAATCATGATAGTTTATTGACTAACCCTAACAAAAAATATGAAAAACAGGAGAGAGAATAAGATCACCGTCTGCCATTCGCCATCAAGAGTGTCAAAGCTCCAAGTATACCCTAGAGTGTCCCATCCCGGACCCGTACGGAGAATAAGCTTGTAACGACGACCATCCCCTTTGACTCTAAGTTCCAGTCCATCGTACGCAGAGACATCCTCAGGCACAGAAAAATTCTGGCTTTCATGCAGAAAATAATCTTTAATATCAGTTGATAAACGTAGAATGGCAGTAGTCATTTTAAGGGTGCCAACATTGGTCATGCTTTAGACAGATATAAGAAATGAGATAAAACAGGTTGGTTTTTCTGAAGTCAAAGCTGGAGCAATGAAATTGAGACGGAATGGCTTCAGTGTATTCAAGAGAAGTATGCCTTATGTAGGAATCTAAATGGAATGCCAAATGATTAAAACACCCCTAAATCTCTTAATGAACAAAATACCACTGACCCTAACATTTTTTTAGAGGAGAGGTGATTAATCTAAGAACATCCTAGATAGCCAACTGAGCATAATGACCAAATATTCTAAACATGACCGGAAAAACCTTAACCCTAGGAGAGGGGGAGAGAGAGAGAGAGAGATGAAACCCTTCATAATGCTTCCATGCCCCCAAAACACGAGACTCACCCCATTCATTGTCTTCATATAAGGCTCCATGGATAATGAACAGTAATGCCCTTACAACTGCCCTCAAGTGAGCACTACATTAAACTTCACGTAACCCTGGGATTGTCTCACTAATTAGATGTTATTTCTATGAATTTTTTGTAAACGTCAATTAGATTGTAGACTATATAGAAGCATCAGACCTTATTGTCCCTATCAACCTTTTTCTTTTGCAAGCTTCTCTCTCTCTCTCTCAGAGGCGCAATGGAGATGTAAGTTTTGAGACCCCATGCATGATCGTCTGGTTCTTATCAGTAAACAGTTCAAACGTATTTCCTAATGATAAAGAGAACTGGAGCTGACACAAGATGAGATGGCCATAAGTCAACAGGATTGTCTATTACCAATAAAATGATAAATTGCTAACATAGAAGATTATATATTGTTATCCGCTAATGGGCCAGTTGGTCTTATTTTGATGTAAATGTAATAGCATAAGATTGAAATGAAATCTAACCTGGATAGGTCCAAGTAAGACCATATTAATAGGCCTAAAGGCCTAAATAGTTGAATGGTATAAGTAGGCCCAAACTAATGGGCCTAATACCTAAGTTACCCGATCTGTTAAGATCGGGTAACGGCTAGAAAACTAGCCATTACAACGGCTAGTTTTTAAACTAGCTGTTAACTTGATTGTATAAAGAGAGCATATGACTGAGGAATAAAATCTTCCTTTTTGGTTCAACTATTGACTCTCACTCTCTATCTCTATCCCTATTCTCTCTTCTCTCTCTGAGTAAATCTGTAAATATATGAAGAAAGAAAATGCACACGTTGATGAGCATTTTACATAAATGATTGTCGAAATTTCAAACATGTACACATTATGCTTGAATATTCACCAATTTTCAGACATGAAATGGGAAAAATATGATTTCAGATGCATAAGATGACAATAAACATGCAAAATGAGGGGTAAGAAGCAAATAGAGATGAAGAAATGAATAGTTCAAGCTGGTTTGAGGAAAACAAATATCCACTGGTACCTAGCCATACTTTAATTACAAATGTCTTTGGCACTATAAAATTTAATATTCAAAGACTGATTCAATATCTCAGTACCTTTGTCCGGATGCTACTAAAACCGCCATTATTTGCCGTCGAAACACTACCTGTGAGAAACCCAAAAAAAGATCTTGGTAGAAGAGCGAGAGTGATCGCAAAGAGGTTAGCGAGGGCAAGAAAGAACATCTAACCTCTGAAGATTCCCGTTGAACTTTCCATGCTCATCACCAGCTGGATCAACAAAAAAGGCACCTTCACTTACTCCTCCCATGACAACATCATCAAGGACACCCCAAATCACCTGCCCTGACTGACTGCCTGCAATGTCAAGCATTTAAAAAACGAATCTTGATAAATCAGGAAAATACCCTTGTTGAAGAAAGTAATTTGTAAGAGAAGTAGCTTTGAGGAACCAAATATCATTTCCATGAAAACATTTCTGAACCAGATTTGGCAAGCTAGTTCAGAACCGAGGAAAAATGAAAAAAAAAACATTGTAGTTCAATTAAAGAGGGAGAGAAATGGAAGAGAGAGAGATACTTCGAGAGAGAGAGAGAAGAGATGAGGGAGTGAGGGGAGGAGGAAGGAAATAGATGATTGGTGCAACTCGACTATGCTATGTCAACAAACAAAGGCCCAGTCAGCCCCAAGATGCCCAAGCACAAGTGGTAATGGACTCTTTTGATAAATGGGGTGAGTCACATAATCACTTGATAACCCTACCAATCAGTTGGTAATCTCCCCTTCAGATAGCAAGTCTATAAATAAGCAGAGCGCCAGCAGATAATGGGAGGTGGGAGAGTTCTAGTAAAGAGTGGGAGTTACTCATGAAACACCTTGTTGAGAGGGATTCTATGCATCAGGCAATGTCGCGGGTGGTCTTTACATACTTCTTTCCTCTAATAGATCTAGATTGGGGAGAGGAAAGAAAGAAGGATAAAAGATAAATGAAGAGAGAAAAAATAGAGAGAGAATAATGGATGGATAGATAGAGAAAAAAAGATATTGAAAGAGATTAGTAACAAATGGGTCCATACCACTGAACCCAAAAAGCACTTTCCCATCACGCAATGCCACAGTGCTCTTCAAAGCAGCTAGCAGGTTTTTAGTCCCAATGTATTCGACCATTTCAGGGGAATCCCCTTTTATCTAATCACATTAAAGAAAGAGGCAAAACTTCAGAAATTCCACTGATAACGAAATAAATACACATCAGGTTGCTCATGTAACACATGCACTAACGAGACAAAATTCCACTGATAACGAAAGATCATTCAGTCACCTCAGGTTCGAAGAACTTGATTCCCTGAAATGATGTACCACGAGTCAAAAATAATCAATCATCAATAAAATAAAGAAATCTGTACTCTACAATATTTTTCTATCCTATGACAGCCCTTACATCTCATGAAATATATACTAGATGAGAGACGTAAAACATGAACAGAACATACTTGGCTGTATTTTTGTCTGTCAGGGGTATCCCCTTCCTTTGGTCCAACAATGACAGATACGGAATTGATAACTTTCCTCACTCCTTTGAAGTATTCGGGGTCTAAAGTATTCTCTTTTGTGATGTCTGCAACAATCTAGAAATGAAAAGTCACGAATAAGAAGTCAAGAACAGTTCTGATAAAAAAATTATCAGCAATTAAGAAAAAGAGTAACACTAAAAAATCTAATACATAAAATTGCAGCCATAACATCAAACTAAAAATGCCAAGACTCTCCCACCCCCAAATATCTCTCTCTCAGACACTTCATCAGCAGCTACAAAAGGAAAGTTCAACCCTAACTGCTTCGGGGTTTATAAGGAAATAAAAGAGCAACAACTACTCACCAAGTCTACATCAGGACCCAGCATAGATCTTGCCTTCTCTTTATTCCTGACCTGATGTTGAAAGAAATGATTATTGATAATAGTTGTTATATGATTAAGTGCTCCACAGAACAAATGACTCGATTAGGTCAGAAAAGTTTCATGAAATGAAAGTTGGTCGAAAGAAACCGTATAAAGCTTATGATTTCAATGGGTGATTGCTCCAAAAGGATAAAATAAGAAAGCATTTGGAATGATACCAGTGCTCTGACCGAATATCCCCTCTCACGTAGAATGTTTACAACTCTTCTACCAACACCACCAGTGGCTCCAGCCACTAAAATGATATCAGAAGTCTCTACCACCCCCTGCGGTTCACTGGATGCTGTGCCAGTAAATGTCGACATGATAGACTCAATAATCTGTACATGACACGATAGAAAACAATCAGATTTTCAAATAAATTCAAATTTACATTTAGAGAGCAAACCTTCAAAGGAGATGGAGGCCCATTAAAAAAATAGAGAGTTTTGAGAAATCTGCCAAAATCCCAATTTTGTCTTCCAGATTCGGCGCATATTGTTCTTTTAGATCGTCTGGGATTGAATGAATGGAAACTGCTAGGGTGAAGAAAAGTCCTACTGCTGTCACTGAGTTGAAGCAACCTTTTAGACCCAATAGGTAGGGTCTTATGTCGTGTGGTCTTTACAATGAAGGTCACGTAGGAAGAAGAGATACCCTGAAATTTAACGTTATATTGTTACCGCAAATATACTACATTAAAGAATCTGAAATTTTTAATGTAATATTGGATAGCATTAGTTAAAAAGCATCTAGTTCAACCCAGAATTCCTCCATTGCCCTTTCTAAGGATGTCAAACACAAAAGAGAAAGCAGAATCCCCATTTTAGCATAAGAGATATATGTCTGTGTGTTTATCTCCTGCTTTTGGTTATTGGGTCTTGTTATTATACCCCTTATTGGGCCTACTCAGCTAGGACCATTTATTCCTTAATGCATAGGGTGCTCTCTCCCCTAGAGTTGGATCCTCATTTTCCCTCATTCTCATCTCTCACAGTGATTTTCAGGAAAAAACCAATAATCAAGATTGTAAATCGGGAAGGATCTTGATCCAATAATCAAAATCATTGATCGGTCAATTCAGTAACATGGACACATTAGAGTTACGATAACAAAACAGGTTGGCACATGTCAGACAAGGAGTCTGCTACTAAGTAAAACCTCAGTTCCAACTCTTCACATCTCGAGCACAACAATTAGTTAATCGCAGCAAATTTAGTACCAAATGGAATAACGGAGCCACGTCCAAAAACCCTCATATTGGTAGCACTCATCTATTGAATTTTCAACCACCGAATCCAGTAAGTCTACCAAATCTGCGTTGACGAGGTGATCCACTTCCAAAAAGAAGTTTAAATTATTAAGATTAGAGAGAGAGAGCGAGAGCGTCTCTAGACAAAGTGTAAGCGATCAGAATCGACAATTTTTCAGGCAAAAATTATTAAACAGAGAATCAGTATTAACGATAACAGAGAGAGGTGAAGGGATATGAACGCTTCCCCTTGACGGCTTACCTGGGCGTTGGAAAGTGCGGAGGCTGGAGTCGAGAGGGCGGCAGATAAACAGTTATCCATTCTCTCTAGCGATTCTTCTCCCCAGAAGCGGAGTACCAGGGAGATAAGCAGTACGCCATCAGCAACAACCTCGGCCACAATTAAAAAAAATACATGAAGCCCGGGCACCCAGAAATTCAATTATTCAACCACGAGACAAAAGTCTACGTTATTGGGCCCACAACTGAGATCCGACCCGGAGGTTTAGAACCTGTTTCCGGAATTAACCCTCCGAAGGCTTTTTTTAAATGGACTATTTTAATTGGGTAATATATATTATTATAATTACGGGTTAACTAATGTAAAACTCGACAAACTGCATTAAATGTTTAAATAAAGCTAAGAAATTTTATTTAAAATCACGCGAATATTAAAAAAAAATTATTAAAAACATCACGCGAATATTTATTGTAATGATCGTAAGATGAAAAAAATTGATGATGTCCCATTATGATGACAAGATAAAACAATAGTGAAAGTCAGAAGCTTCAATGATAAATTGAATATAACATTGACTAAAGATTAATAAAATTAAAAACCGAGGAAAATTTGAGAAATTCAGACTTAAGTTCCTAAAAATAAAATTTTTAAATATTTTTTGGAACTTTTTTTTATAAAAAAAGTTCCTAAAAATATGCAAAATGTGATCCTCGACAATTTCAATGTCATTGTCACTTTCAATAGGTTTCTTAGAGCCTCCTTTGGTTGCCTCGATCAACACTTTGAGGTTTGTTAGCATTGATATACCTTCTAAATTCAGTTTTCTCCTCTTTTAAGCAACGGCTCTTTTTTGTGAGAAGCAGAACTTTGATGCAAATTCACTAGTTATGCATATAGCGAGTATGTCCTTTGAGATAATGTCAATCTTGGGGAATATGCAACATTTACAGCAAGTCAAGACATCTTACTTAATGATTGGAAGTTTAAAAATGTGTGTTCTCAATTTTAGGATGTAGAGATGGAAGTATTCTATTGCTTGCCCCTAGGGAGATTCTTGAGGGCTATCCTATGACGAGATGAATTCACGTGATCGTTGAAAACTTATAGATTTGTAAAAAAAATCAAGCTCACCAATTTTAAGATTAAATGATGAATTGATTAGTATAATGATGAATAAGGGTCGAATCCACAAAAATTTAGGAATTCTTTTAGATATACTTAAAGTTCGATCAAATCGGACGATGAAATTGAGGTGAGTGATGAGACGAATCTGAGAGGTCATTGAATACATGCAGAGACGTGTCAACAACAATTCCAAACTTACCAAATTTGAGAAATAATCATGAATTAGATATTATAGTGGTGAATAAGGGTCGAATCCACGGAGAATTAAGGTATTTTCGAGGTATTTCTTCAAATTTGATCAAATCAGACAATGAATTGAGGTGAAAAATTAGGGAATTTGATAATTTAAGAAAGATAACTCAAAGATGAATCCAAAAAATCAATAATCACTCGACTTGGATTAAGATTCGTGAAGAAATCAACGAGCAAAAATTAGGTAGAAAATCCAAACACAAGGAGAGAGAAAACCGAAACTAAATCTAAAATTAACCTAATCTATAATTTGAAATTGAAATATGATGTTATAGGAAGAACGATTAGGAGAAAAACACAAATTTTAACCGAAGATAGCGCTTGAAATGATCCAGTTGATTGCCAGATCAAAAGCTTTTCATTCCGCAATTTCAAAGACGATCGTAGGCATTTAAGAAGGGATTTCTCCCTATTCTCTCCACGAAATCTCATTTTGAAATTGATATAGAAGATGAAGAAAGCAAGAGATTCAAAGATTGAGATGTCTAAACAGCTCGATTACTCGAAACACCCTTGAATGGTTTACATTGTCGAAGAACATGTGTATTTATAGGCTAAATGAGCCGTGGCCGTTGGGTTTGGCTCTTCATCTTCAATTAATGGCTTGGATGAAACTCTTGGATGTGAATTGTTGTCATTAAGTCGTGTCTGTTTGATCGAAGATGCAACGCTCATATTTTGCCTTGTTGCACATGAAGAAGAAGCATCGCTTAACGTCCGCCGTTTTATCTTCATCGAGCATTTGAGGTGAGTCCACGGGAGTCCATGGGGCGCTTTTAATCTTGACACCAAAGATGAGCAATTGAGATTAATTTTCTTTAAAATGAATCGTCGCCTCATCAGATGTAGCCACATACTTCCTTGAGTAAGTGAAAATCGATGATTACGATTAAATTGCGCGATCGTTTGCTCGAGATTGTGCCACATCACCTGCACATAAAAAAATAAACAAAAATAATCCCACATGAAAAAAATCCAAGTAAATCAATGGGTATACAAGAAATAAGAGATTAGTGAGTTAGTAAAAATCTTGAAAAAGGGTGCCTAATCTCACTAATCACACGCGCACACGTATGTACACAGCCGCGCATACGCGCACACAGGCATACGCATGTGCCATGTGGCATGTACATACACTGCCACATGGCGATGCATTTTCGCCCCCGCCACGTCGGCTTCCATGTCAGCACGCGATAAAATTATACCTTTTTATTCATTTTAATTCAAAATAAATCGAATTAAATTCATACAAAATTAGAAAAATTCCAGAAGAATCCCTAAAAATTATAAAATTCACATTTTTTTCAAAAAGTACAACTACAAATTAATCAAAATTTATCTTATTTGATCAGAAATTAAATAATCTATTATTATGAAAATTTAAATTTAATAAATAACAAGAAATTAAAATTTTATTGAAAAATACACTCATTTCATATAGAAAATAAAGTTTAGAAAAATAAATGAGTATATAAAAATATTTTTCTCTTATCATTTAATCATTAAAATCCAATTATAATCTCAAATATAAATTGGGAATAATCAAATCTTAAATGTCTTTATTTATTTATTTATGATTATCCCTAAAATTGTGCATTTTGAGATTATAACTTAAATTTTCATAGAATGATAGATATATACTCAAAACATGATAACATACATAAGAATGTAATGTTTTATGCCTTAATTTCTATTACTAATCATATACATTTTGTGTATAAATTTCATGTTATCAGTGAGACATTAGGAAAATTAGTATTTTTGAAAGAAGACTTCAAGACGGATCCACAAAATCAGAAATCACTATATTTGGATCAGTATTTATAGAGAAATCAAGGAGCGAAATCAAGATAGAAAATCGATCATGAAAAGAGAGAATTCAATAAAATTTCTAAAACTTAATATAATCTAAGGTTCGAAATTAAAATCTAATGATAAATGATGAAAGATATAACCTAAAAGCGCGTCACCTAAATATTTTAATTGATCGCCAAATATTTTTTAAAACGGATCTTTAGAGTTCAAGCAATGAATTCTCCCTATTATTTTGATGAAATATTGATTTCAAGCACTCCCTGGAGGCAGAAATGAGTTTAGAACATGAAGAAATCAAGAGATTCAAGGATTGAGAAGTCTAAAAAGTTTGATTACTCGAAAAATGCAATAATATATTTTTGTCAAAGAGAGAGTATAAATAGAGTTGAAATTGGGCGTAGCCATTCAATCATCTCTTCGTCTTCAATCAACGGTCGTGATTAAAAGAGGGGAAGCGAATCGGTATCCTTAAATCGTAGCCATCAGATCTCCATTGGAGCGCCTAGATTTTGTTGCGTAATCATGTGTACACGAATCGCCGTGAAACGCTTACTGTGTGATCTTTAACGAACGCCCATGATATAGCCACTCATCACTCGACGTAATAACTCTTTTGATGGACAACTCAGATTTGTCAATTTTATCAAATGAGTTGTCGATGAATCAAAGTGTGTCACGTACCCCTACTAAGTGAAGATCACCGCCTCTTACTAAATCATGAAATTCAAAGCCTGTAGTTGTGCCACCTCAACTATAGGAAAAAAGAAAAAGAATAATTGTCTCACACAGGAAAAATGTCGAATGTGAGTGACCCATGTTATTGGATTTCGAGGTTGATAAGCCTTCCAAAATTTTAATCAAAATATCGAATGCAATGAAATATATTGAATTGGATATTAAAAATATTGAGGCACCAAGATCATTCTCTACTTACTTATAGATATTTGGTATATAAATTTTTCATAAAAACCCTCATATTTATATCTATATCTACTAACATTGATAGACCTTATGTGTATGACTCTCTAAATCTACATATCTCACTAGTTAATAACTCCATAGATCAAATAACATATTATTTAATTTAATTAATTATCTACATCAACATATAGATTAATTAATCAATGATCAATTTAACCAAATCGACAAGTTGAGTGGCCAGCCCATTGGGTGCCAAGCTACACGATGTATTCTATGAGATATGGAATATATTAGAACTCCCTTATAAAACCTTTCCATCATCGGTTACCATGTATGTATAATCCTTCATCCACACAAGACTCATGAATGACTTAGTGTATGGTTAAGTGTCAAATCCTAATCGGTCACTCAAATTAGTATTGATGCATGTGAGAAATCCTCGGGAACTCGTTCTTCGATATTTCCACTACCTTGGCCAAGGATTTTATCAATCTCATTCCTTGATTTTATCTCTTCAAATATCAAGGGTGGATGATCCCATTTTTACCACACAATCATCTTCAAGGACTCACGTCCTATCTACTTTAACAAGTTTTAGAGATCTCGTGGCTAGGGATAGGTAAGTCATAATCAAGATGCAGTTATTGATAACATGCAATCTTAACATGATAAAACATGATTATTAATACAAATTAAGGCATAAAACATTCCATTCTCATGCATGTTATCATACTTTGAGTGCATTTCTATCATTTCATGCAATTTTAAGTTATAATCTCAAAATGCACCAAATTAAGGTTAATTATGATGAATTAAAGATAAATGTTTTTATAACCTATCTTTACTTGAGATTATAAGTGGGTTTTTAAAGTTTAAATAAGGAGAGAAATCATTTTTATAAACATTCATTTAATTTTCTAAAGAGAAGATCTTAAAGAAATGAATATATTTTTGAAATAAAAATTAAATCTCTTGTTATTTAAATAATTTGACTTTTTATAATGATAGGTAATTGAATTTCAGATCAAATGAAAAAAATCTGGATTAATTTAGAGTTGTATTTTGAAAGTTATGAATTTTCTAATTTTTAGGGATTTTTCCAGAATTTTCCGAATTTATTTTCGATTTAAATCTATTAAAAAAAATTAAAAAAGAATAAAAAGGGGGAATATTTTCGCGCGGGACCCACGTGGATGCGATGTGGCACGCAAGGCCACGTGGCAGAGCCACGCGGACCCACGCGAGCGCCTGGGTGGTGCGGAGGTGACACGTGGCACACATATTTATATTTACTCGTATTATATAGTGTTATAGTACATATAAGCATCCGATAGTTCCGATTTAAGCTAACCCTCACGTCTGCCTCATCTTTTAAACCGAATCCGTTCTTTTCTTTTTACCGTGTGGGACTATGTTCCACTTTTCTTTTCTATTTCAGGCTAAGTGGATTAACGAGAGGCATCGGATCAAACGCACGGAGATCATCATGCGTTAATGCAGTGGACGCGAGGTCCACCGGATCACCGATCAATGCACTTGTCTTAAAATCCACTTAAGTGAAGCCCGTGCAATTAATCTCGACCGTTCGTCAACCGAGTTATAACGGTCGAGATTAATCGTGATCGGTGGACTCATTAATCCATCAAAACGCATGAAGATCCAGACGGATGGCATTTCACGCATTTTTATAACGCATAAACACGTGGCATCATCTCACACGTCCGATCGCGATCGAACGGCCGTGACTTAACGGTAACGGTTCGCGATGAACCATTTCATCAGAGCCGTTAATCAAGACGATCGGACGGTTACGCTCCAAATCGTCTATAAATTGAGATGTTCTTCGATTTTGTAAGATATTCTTGGATGATTTCATCAAATCGATCTATCTACATCCCCTCCATCCTTGAATCTCTTGCTTATAATCTCTTCTAGACTCATTTTCGCGTCCACGAAGTGATTAAAAGTGAGACTTTGTCGATTGATTAAGGAGAATTAGTCTCTTGAACACCGATGCTCGCTTTCGAAATCGTGGAATGAATAGCCTCGATCCGGTGATTAATTGGATCGATTCGATCGCTATCTCGGGTTGGAATACTTGTTTTCCCTCTAATCTATCGTCATGTATCATCAATTTGTAATTTAGGATCGTAATTTAGTTTAATTTCATCGTTAATTTTGGTTTTATGATCTTCCGATCTTGCGGAAATTTCATCCCACTTCGCTCTTTGATTTCTCCGCGATTACTAATCTAAATCGAGTGATTTTTGATTCCATGGATACGTCTTTGAGTTATCTTTCTAAATCTACCATTTTCCCTATTTTCTATCACCAATTCATTGTCCGATTTGATCAATTTCTAAAAGATCTCTCGAAAATACCTTATTTCTATGTGGATTTGACCCTTATTTACCATTATACCCCTCAATTCGAGCTAATTTCCCAAAATTGGTAAGTTTGGTTTTATTTTTGACACAAGACCGTGTGAAATTAATGACCTCGCGGTCTCGTCTCGTCAGTTATCCATCCACAAGATGTCTTTCGTGTCTCAAGTCAAAGTACCACATACATATATGTGACATGAATCAACTTGATTGACAATTAGGTATAATAACATTCAGGAATTCATACGGATCAATTCAATGAAGTCTTTATCTAAAGACCACCAACTATTTATCCTTAGTATCTCTACACCAATGGCTATAGATTTAGTCATACTCATCATACGAGTTGAATTAGATAGTGCAATTCTTTCAAGATAATTTGATATCCTTCTTGAATATCCCATGAATAGGAATGTTTAGAACATATGTTTAAAGACTAGTGATCATTGTATTATGATCTCATCATAATTCACTTGGTCATTACATATGCTCATGGAATTCATACATATGTTCTAACAATGAATAACAATGAATAAATTTCATTTCAATGAACATAAACGAGGTACATGGAAGTGTGATTGTCTTATAGGGCCACATTATATCCATCAATAATTATGAGGGTTTTTGAAAAAATTTCATGTACTCGATATCTATATATAAGAGGAGAACAACTACTACTCAATGTGCCTATACAAGCCTTGTAAAAACTCTCTCATTACTTATGTTTCTTTTTGTGTGAAAAGCATTGAAAAGGAGATATAATCATTTGGTGATCATGTGGATAATGCTGGAGGCTAAACACTTTAATAGCTTTGAGAATTCCTTCAAGTGTACCTTGAAAGTATGGATTCTAATATATACTTGGTGTCTCATTGTTTTAAATGTATAAAAATTTAATGTATCCAGTTGTGTTTAATGTTTTGATAACAAAATTGAAAGTCTATTGAGAATTAGATCCCAATATACAAAAGATCAAATGGGACAATTTTTTTAAGGCTTTATGACCCAATTTCAAGTGGACCTAGGCGAGAGAAACACTAGAAAGTAGTGAAATGCATATCTAAGTACTTGAAAAAGACTAATAAGTTTATTTTGTATCTATGCAGAAGAGGAGGTAAAGATCTAGGTTTGCACTAACTCAAGTTTTTAGTTAAACCAAATGATAGTGATTCCACATTTGGATGTATATTTAATTTTAATAAAAGAGTAGTTTATAGGAAGTGTTCCAAATAGACTGCTACTTTCGACTCGATGATAGACGTTGAATACATTGTGACAAGTGATGCCGCCTAAAAATCAGTCTCATTTAAGAAGTTAATTGCACACCTTGGGAATAGTCCCTCTGATGTCAAACCTCATTCTCTTGTTCTAAAAGAATAATGGTGTTATAGCACAAGCAAAGAATTGAGGTCTCATCTAATGTCAAAGCACATAATGAGGTGCTTTCACTTGATCAAGGATATTTATAACATGTAATTTATACTGATAATTACCAGATAAGTAATACAAATTAAGGCATAAAACACTACATTTTTATGCACATTATCATACTTTGAGTGTATTTCTACCATTCTATGTAATTTAAAGTTATAATCTCAAAATGTATTATTTTAGGGATAATCATACATAATTAAATAATATTTTTTAGAGTTGATTATTCTCATCTTTATTTGAGATTATAATTATGTTTTTATTGCAGATAAAATATTTTTATATACACTCATTTATTTTCCTAGTCTTTATTTCTAAAGAAAATCATTGTATTTTTTAGATAAAAATTATTCAATTTTTATTTATCAAAATTTGACTTTTTAGAACGATAGATTATTTAATTTATAATCAAAGAAAAAATTGGATTAAAAAAGTTGTATTTTTATAGGTACGGATTTTGTAATTTTTGGGGATTTTTAAAGATTTTTTCTGAAATTTCTGGATTTATTTGGATTTATTTGAATTTATTTTAAATTTAGTTTGATTTAAAAAAATCTATAAAAATTATTTTATTTATCGCACGCTAACATGAAAGATGACGTGGACGACATGCTTGCGTATCAAAGTATGCATGCGCCACGTGGTGCACACGTGTGTACATATGGTTCAATATCCTTTTTAAGGATATAAGCTAACCCGTACATGTGAATCTATATTTACACACAATTTGCACCCTCATTTTTTTCATGTGAGACTATCTTTTATTTATTTATTGCAAGTGACGTGGTGAAACGAGGAAGGTTTGATTTTCAAGTTTAATTGCAATCGTCGATGATCATTTAAGTGAATGGGTACGTGACTGGCGAGAGATGAAACGTGAGGTCATTGAAACACAAGATCATTGGTTA